>UESW01004505.1:256973-406905 GCA_900491605.1 Calamus simplicifolius
TTTTTTTTTTTTCAATATCGTGAACTAGGCAAGCATGATGACTTGCATCTTATTCTGACAAGGAAAGAAGCTGATGTGGCCAATAACAGGCCACGTAATACAAACAATAAGGCCCCATGGTCTCTTGGCCCCTAGGCGGCCCCTTGTTCCCTGGCCCCCTAGGCGGCCCCACCGCCAGTCCTAGGCGGCCTCGTGGTCTCTTGGCCCCTAAGCGGCCCTATGGCCAGCCCTAGGCGGCCCCTTGGTCCCTGGGCCCCTAGACGGCCCCGCGGTCCCTGGGCTCCTAGGCGGCTCCTTGGTCCCTTGGCCCCTAAGCAGCCCCACGGCCAGTTCTAGGTGGCCCCTTGGTCCCTTGGCCCCTAGGCGGCCCCACGGCCAGTTCTAGGTGGCCCCTTGGTTCTTGGGCCCCTAGGCGGCCCCACGGCCAATTCTAGGCGGCCCCTTGGTCCCTAGGCTCCTAGGCAGCCCTATGGCCAGTCCTAGGCGACCCCTTGGTCCCTTGGCTTCTAGGCGGCCCTACGGCCAATCCTAGACGGCCCTGTAGTCCCTTGGCCCCTAGGCGACCCCATGGTCAGTCCTAGGCGGCCCCATGGTCCCTTGGCCCCTAGGCGGCCCCACGATCAGTCCTAGGCAGCCCCATGGTCCCTGAGCCCCTAGGCAGCCCCACGGTCAGTCCTAGGCGGCCCTATGGTCCCTGGGCTCCTAGGCAGCCCTATGGCCAATCCTAGGCAGCCCCGTGGTCCCTTGGCCCCTAAGCGGACCTATGGCTAGTCCTGGGTGGCCCCTTAGTCCCTTGGCCTCTAGGCAGCCCTATGGTCAGTCCTAGGTGGCCATCAGATACCTAGAAATATTAAAAATACAAAAGAAATCATCTCGAGCATCCCAATTCAGAGAATCTCAACCCAGACAGACAGTAATGGATCCTTTTCAGAGGATCTCAGCCCAAAAAGAAAAAGCCATCAGCAGCATTTAATGGGGCTCTGACAAAATAAGCATCAAAAGGCGATTACCTGCCAAAATGTGCCAATCACTTCAAGTCTGACATGCCGCTAAGGCTCGAAAAGTCATTAGCAGTATTTAATGGCTCTGGCAAAATAGCATCAAAAGGCGATTACCTGTCATTAAGTACCAATGATGCCCAAAAGTATACTAAAGCCGATCATCTCTGAATAAAACAATGATGACATCGAAACAATGGATACAGACCCAATCCGACTAGTCCTGTCATTCTATCCATGAGAATGCTGATACGTCACGACATTCAGACAAAAAACAAAAGGATATGCCAATAAAAGGAAGGTAAGAACAAACAAAGGGGGGCTTCTACTAAGCGAAAAAGGCCTCATTTTCTTTTGGGGGGGCTTTTACTAAGCGAAAAAGGCCTCATTTTCTTCTGAGGATTTTTCTTCTTCTTCTACAAAAAAATCATTGCTGTGTTCCTGGTTACTAACTTGAGCGTAAAAAATCATTGCTGTGTTCCTGGTTACTAACTTGAGCGTCGGAGGATCCTCCAACTGGAATCCCCAGTTTCGAGACTTCTTGTAGATACTGGAGGTGAAGCGTCACAGTAACTGTCACCCAAGGCTATCGTCCAAAGTGACCAGGCATCAACAGAAGCTATTAATAAGTCAAACATCAATTACCATTTTATCCAAGATTGGAATGAATTTTGATAAAATAGTTGGCTAAAGATTCTTGTTGATTTCTAGAAGAGCAATACAATAAATGACTTCTGTAACTGCATATTTAAGCAAGTCTTTATTCTTTTACATTTAGGACCTTTCCTATGTTGAATTCTTCAGTCATCGTCATACAGCTTGGTTCAATCCAAACACAATCCACAGGCTCTTTAACACCATAAAATCTGGGATAATACTGATGACTTTCTGTAGAATAGTACACTCCCTTCCTCTGATCATCCTCGCTGAACCTTGGGAAGTACATTCTGTTTTCAAATTCTTTCTTGGATGATTTCACTGAAAGAGAATTTTTGACATCCAAAAATAACATCTCTTTTCCAAGATCTTCTACCCTTCTCCAACTCATCTTTGATTCATCCAATCTAAATGCAAGAACTGGCTTTCGAACATCACCAAAAACACGGATAAGAGCTCCCCATTAGATTCCACCAAATAGCAGTCTTCCCTAATTTTCTCATCATTAACCCCAAGACGAATTGGTTTCGGCCTATCAAGCACTCTCCATCTCATGTCCACTGGATTGAAAACTCCAAGATTTCCATCGATACCAAGGCAATAGAAAAGACCATGATGGAATACTGGACTGGTGCAAGCTACTTGGAATGGGAGATTATTATCAAAAGATGCAGTGCGCCAAGAATCATCACCATGGCGCCACCATGAAATCGTGACAAAAAGATGGCTTACACCTCCAATGCCCATAACTAGAAATTCGGAAGATCTTGGTGAGCAAGAAAATGAAAGGGCATGGAAGGAGTACCAATGATCTAACTCTGGAAGATTGATAACTGTGTTGGTGAATGGGTTGATTATAAATAAGAAGTAATCGCCTTCAGAGACCACCACCCATCCATTTTTGGAGAAGCGTAAAGCCAGTAGCTTATGATGAGAACTCTTCAATCTCCATGGTATAAGTGTTTCCATCAAGAGGGTTGAAGAAGCTGCATTCACCATCGATACCTGAAGTATACATGAGCACTGGCGAATGTTTTACAGTTTGAATGACACAAGAGAATGAGCTCCACTTCTTGCAGACTGCTTTAAAATGTATCTGGTCCACCCAAGAGAGACGTGCTGCAAACTCCTCAATAAATTCTATGGAAGATCTGACCATGGCCTTAATGTTGCATGATCCCCTTCTTCATTTGAGGTGACTAATTGAATAGCCTTACTGTATGACATTTGTTCCAGAATATTACCAAATATTTGTTGAAACTAGCAACAGGAAACTAAGCATAAGTTAGCGAGTGATATTCTAGGAATCAAAAATAAAAAAATAAAAACAAAAAACTTATGAGAAGTAGGAAGGATTTCACATGCAAATCATAGACAATTCAAAAACCATTTTTATAATGGAAAAAAGTTGCAAGAACCAACTCAAGCAGACTCAATATATGAGACTTTTATTAATATATGCCCTCATATTAGACGTGTTTTCTTTCATCTTTACAGGAAGCTTGTATTGCATGCAATAAAGATGAAATTAATATATCAAATGATAACGAGATATAGAAACAAAGCAATGTATACTTAAATAATATGAAAGTGATGCATGTGCCTAAGTTGATGGTAATCATATGGTAAAGAACTTTGTATCTAACCTTTTGACTCAACCTGAATTTTCTTGTACGTATAATGGATAAAGCTTGTATGTTACGAAAACGATTACAACTGGTTGTCAATTTAAATTTATTCTATTTTTTAGCTTAAAGCGCAGCATGTTAGACCATATGAATTATGTATAACGTGACATAACATGTACTAAGGATGATTCCTAACTTAATTAATTTCAATAAATGCCTACATAATTTCCTAACTTTCCTACAACTTTGCAAGTAACCTCAAGATATAGCTCTGAGCGACCACGATTAAGTCATGAGGTGCAGCATCTAAAGCTTGAAATTGTTAGTCTAGTTCTGATTGTATTATTTGAGACAAAAAAAAAAAGGAAGAAAGAAAAGTAGTAATTTTTCCTACTTTATGATCAAACACTGCACGTTTCAGTTGCCCACAACAATTATGTTAGAATAATCCATTAACATACCTACAGAGATTACATTGAAAATATACAACACAGTATCATAACCACACCCCATCCTTGTTTTCCTTTTGACTGGTTGCTGTAGTTTAAAAAGATGAGCAATTTCGCCAACAAGGTAGGAATCATATGTATATTTAACTAGGGATCTAAATGTTTGGCGTGATGAAATTTAATATGATTTTTTTCTTAACTCTAAATTCTTTAACTTATTTCTCCTCCCCTTGTATATTTTTTTGATCATGCTGATTCTCATCCCAACAACAAACTTGTTTTTTTCTTGTTCTTTTTGATGAACTAATAATAGGAACACAGCAGATTTGGTTCTAATACAAAATATTTTCCACTATATATTAGAGTCAGCCGCATGTAATGCACTTAAATCTAACTTTAGGGCCTTTCTAACCCATTTTCCTTTACTAAGATTACGTTAGCTTGAAGTCTGTAAGAAAACTAGGAATACAAATATGAAATAATAACTTATCCCTCCATCCCATCGCAAACTCCTATTTGTTTTATTTTCAAGCTAGCAACAAAAGGCAGACATACAAGCGATTACATATACCAACCAAATTCTTTAGTTTCACACATATAAATTATTAATTATCTCCTCTCACAATCAATGTACTGTATATTCTAGGCCATTGTTGGATGAGATTCATGACAATGCATCAGTCGAAAGAAGAGACAAATAGAACTGGCACGTTTTCTTAATTTTAGCTGTGGAAGAGATTATGAAACCATATGGCCTACAGTATTTGCACAGCAGCGTACACACAATAAAAAGCCCCGAAGTGGATGATTTGCAGCATACCTGATAGCAGGAGGTCAATCGATTTTTATAATCAGAATACTGAGTAAGAACCAATAAGGAGAAAGAATCTGGATCCTTACCTCTAGACTTGTTGGAGGGAGAGCGAGGAGGCCAACAAACGGCTGCTTCTGCCACGCGAAAAGAGTTGGGGAAGAGCAAACGATGGAAGGAAAGAAGGCAAATTTATGTATAAAAAAAAGAGATTTTTTTAAAAGAAACTGGTTTGAGCCCTTGAAATCTCCTGCACCCTTAAATCCTCTCTATATATTTGATCTTCTCTTCTCTCCTCGTTTGCCCTAACGGATATTAAAGAGAGGGAGAGTCGGCGGATCTCTCTCCCTGCTAGCCTCTTTTGGGTTTCACTCCAACAGTGACTCCAGAGGTAATTAATCCTTCTCTTTGCCCTTTTTTTTTTTTTTTTTTTTTGCCTTTTTTTTTGTTGTGTGTGGGAGGTGTTCTCTGTAGTTTTTTTTAAATATTTTTTTGATTTGATCGGCGACTCGAGTCAATCTAGGGATCGCAAAGCTGAGTTCTTGAGGTTCTTTGTGCCAGGAGAGTTAATTTGGATTAAATTTGTGGAGTTCTTCATTGGGCTGTTGTTTGGGGGTCGCTTTATGATTGTTGGGAGCTAGAAAGGGAGGATTATTTTCATTGAAATCCAAGTTAAACGAAAAAAAAAAAAATCATTCTCATACTCGGTTTAGGAAACTATGGACTTTAAAAAATTAGGTTAAAAAAATTATCCTTTCCATGCTTGGCTTAGGAACTTCAGGTCTTTTTATTTAAAGCTAGGAAGGAATCGTCTTCATCACCCATCCACCACCTTAGAGGTATCCAGGTTCTCTCTTCCCATTGTTGGTTCTAATTCAGTATTCTGATTATTTCCATTCAGCTCCTGCTATCAGGTATGCCTCACAATCATCCACTTCTGGGCTTTTTTTGTGTTTACGTTGCTTTGCAAATACTGTTGGCCATGTGGTTTTATAATCTCTTCGTAGCTAAAATTAAAAAAACGTGTTGGTTCTATTTTGTCTCTTCTTTTGGCAGATGCATTGCTATGGATCTTGGTTCTATTTTGTCTCTTCTTTTGACTGATGCATTGCTATGAACCTTATCCAATAATGACCTTGAATATACAGCACATTGATTGTGAGAGGAGAAATTAATAATTTATATGTGTGAAACTAAAGAATTTGGTTGGTATATGTAATTGCTTGTCTGCTTTTTGTTGCTGGCTTGAAAATAAACAAATAGGAGTTTGCGGTGGGATGCATGGATAAGATATGATTTCATATATAAAAAAAAATTGTCTGACTAGTTTTCACATAGACTTCAAGCTAACATATTCTTAACAAATGGAAATGGGTTAGAAAGGCATAAGATCAGATTTAAGTGCATTACATATGGTTGACTCTAAGATACAGTGGAGAATATGTGCTTTGTTAAGAAAGTTTTCTTAGAACTCACCTCATATCATGCCTCAAAGAAGACATGCTCATTGAAGAGTCTGTGGGAAAGTGGAGCATGCATATTGATAAAGATTCTAATGTAAGATCCATGCCTGCTTCCTTTTTTTTTTTTGCATATTATAAGCATGCATATATATCTTTATATTCCAACAAATTTTGAAAAAAAAATAGGAAGAAGAAGAAGAAGAAAGGAAAGTAAAGATTTCCAAAATATTTAAATTGTATTGTTGTTTGAGGACTCAAATGTGAAACTTAGTTATGGTAACAATTAATTTTATATTTACTTCAAAGTGGACAATGATCTTGTGTGATAAGAAGAATAAAATAATAATATTGTTTGTTGCCTTTGATAATACATCTAGATCTAGACTAAGATCTGCAAACTTCACAAGCTGATCTTTTAGAATCGAGACTTTTTTTAATTAATGGCTCACAAGTTAGTTTCAAGATCACTCGCAACGCTACATGAATTTGATTGGGAAATGAGGTGATCACTTTTGGAATTTCTTAGATTCACTTTCTAGCCTAACACACTTGTCATCTCATTGGCACCATTACCACCCTAACCATTCAACTGGTTGTTACTTCAAAAGTCCATCTAAACATCAAATTCTCTTCGACAACTTTGCCAAATTTGCTGTAATGAGTTCTATTATTGGCTATAAAATCAATGGATCAAGTTCAGTCCAATAATATCCTATCTTTCATTTTGTCATTACTGTTGTTTATGGTTACAGTCCTCTTGATATTGCAATGCTTCTGGTATAACTTGACATTTCTGAAGTGGTCTTATATATTTATGTTCTTAATAAATTCACAGCATTCGTGCTTGACTTCTTCCCATATTGATATTCCTATACATCATATCTAATTTCAACATATCTGGTTGGTAGCTTTTTTTTTGTCTCTTAACCCTCTCAACTATGAGAGTGAATTGCCTCAATGCAATGAATAAATTTTGTTCCTTGGTCCATATTACTCATCATCAAAATTTATAACTCTTTAGACGATTTAACACAAAGTCTATAGGTTTTTAATTAAAAGTTCTATGGAATATTTATTAGTGTTGACATTAGTTTTCTTCAAATTTTCATATTTATATGGTTTAATAATTTAGAATACTTCCTTTCATTATTAAGTTCGATAAATTCTAATTCCAACAGGGGCACCAATTGTCCAATAAAAAGGTTGACCTCCATCAAGATGGGCTTGGTACCAGCCAAACTGGCCTTAGCACCAGCTCATGTTGATTGAAGCCAACCAGAACTGTTAGTTCATTCCATTTTTATGCATTAAGAAACTAACTGGATGAGTTTCTCATCTAGATTATACTTTCCTTAGTACATATTTTAATGTTAATCGAGAAGGCTTATATGTCTTACTTTCACTTCTTTCAAAATCCTAGCACACATTGTAGTGTTCTTTTCATGCTAGAATATTATCTTATCGATGGTACACTCGTTTGAATTGTGTTTTAGTCCATGATCAATAGGTGTTGGTGTATCACCTCTGTTTTTGCCCTTTCATCCCTATGTAACTCAACTCAACTCATCTAAGCTTTTTCCCAACTATATGAGGTCGGCTACATGAATATGCTTCCTCCACTCTGCTCTATTCAGGACTAAGTCGACACTCAAATTATAAATAGTTATAACTTTCTTAATTATTTCTGTCCATGTTAGTTTAAGTCTATGTCCATGTTATTTCTTAATTATCCCCATATAACCCATTAGCATATTTTAATGGTCTCACTATCCTATCCAGTTCATTGCACTAGCCCACAAATGCTATTATTGATTTTGATGTGGGTAGGTACATGTGGATGATTAACAATGAAAAGGAAGATTGGTAGGAGGATAGGTGACAAGAGGGAAGATGTTGAAGGCCAAGATGTTGAGGATAAATGGTAGAAGATCTATGTTTCATTTAATACTGATAAACAAGGACAAAGACTTACATCACTGTAACGACCGGGCCCAGGCCTGTAACACCCATGAACCCGTTTCGTTACAAGAAAGCAAGACAGACAAGGTCCACACCAACTTGGGCCACCACAATCCAAAAGGGATCTAATTGGTACTTGTCCATCTTTCTTAACTAGTTATAAACTATATAACCAACTCCCAATTTTTTGATGTGGGACTATTGGGAGGGGCATCATATTGGGAGGGGCATCACAATCTATCCTCCTTACAGAGGCGACGTTCTCGTCGCCAGAGCACATGATCATAACCATTAGGCAGGCAGGATTCTAGAGATGGCTCCCATAAGTTCAAAAGGTGGCTCTCATCCCTTATGGATGTAGCACTATGCCCTGTGTGGCACTTAGCTCCTGCACTTTCGGCTAGGTGTGGCTCTGATACCATATTGTAACGATCAGCAGTAACGAACCTATTCACACAAGATTCATAACTTAGTCCACAGTCCAAAAGGGATCCAATTGGTACTTGTCCATCTTCCTTAACTGGTTATAAACCATACAATCAACTCTCAATTTTTTGATGTGGGAACTATTGGGAGGGGCATCACAATCACTATATAGAAATAAGTTCAAAATTGAATCATAGAGAATGGAATAAGGATAGGAATCTTGATTATAGATGGTTAATCTATATTTTTTGTGTGATAGATCGAGAAAATTTTGCAGCTTGTACTAGAAACTTTAATTACTGCCACTAAATAGAAGATTTGTGGTTAGCGTAAGGTTAAAGGAGGAAAGATTGGATGAAAGCTCGTAGTAGATGGTCGTGCCACATGAGCGACCGTTTTTGGGATAATACCTACGCGTCTTACTCTATACCTACGCAAACTGTTTTGCCTCGTATCTTTTGACTTCAAAAAAAAAAAAAACGCACACTTCTTTTATTGCAATTTATGATTCATCAAATCTGTATTTTTTTCTTAATGGTTCTTAAGAATGATTATCACATAGAACCCAACAAGAACACAGACCATGCATGCATGAGTTTCTTTCACTTGATATCACTTTCTTTCGATAAAGGACTTATCCGCGCACAAATCACCTCTAAAGAATCACTCACATATATTTAACTTCCATATCATATAAATTATTTTTTTAAGAATTTTTTCCATATCATAAATTAAAATCATATCATAAAATTCAAATCAAACGTGTGAAGAATCCAAGAGAAACACCGCGAACACGAATCAAACAGATAGAATAGGAATAAAATTCAACCACAAAACCCAAAAAAATCGAGAAAAAAAAATCGAGGAATTGGAGGTAGAAGAGATGGCGCTATCGATTACCTTGCAGGGTCTGCCTTTGATCACGATGTAGCCGTTCTTCCTGATGGTGCCTGCCTGCTGCGGGATCGTCTTCGAAGCACTGGCATCGGCCTTCGACTCGAAGTGATGCTCTTCGTCTCTCTCTCTCTCTCTCTCTCTCTCTCTTCTCCCAAGGTCTCGCTTAAGCCGACGAGATGAAAAGCGAAGCCTGGGCCTATTTAAAAGTGCTAGGGTTTTCCTTTTGTGTATCATCTAAAGATGGAGAATATTCACCGTCTGATGGATATATTCTCCTGATGTGATCGTGGGTCAGAATCGTGTCCACCCTTAACGCAATTGCAGATTAGGTTGAGTATCTCACTACCACGTAACACCGTTTGGAGGAAATAAATCCTATAATTTATTTATAAAATTTATTTATAAACATTATGATTTGATCCGTTTGAATTTTGAAAACATAATAAATCATGAATTTATAATTTCAATAACTAAATTATTTAATTACTTTCTCTTACTATAAATTTACCATTTTTTGATAGAACTTATTATTGAGTTACACTAAATAAAAAAACAATAATTATTTTTCATAATTATTTGAGTACAGTTATTCTTCCTCATTAATTCTACCATCAAAACTCCAATGGTTGTTCTTTCTCACTTTAGGTTAAAGACGTAATTAAATAAAATTAAGTTAAAAAATTATAAAATATTATATAATTAAAAATTTTGATTAAATTTATATTCATGATGCCCGGGATTAAGTTAGCTTTATAATATATCTTGAATCACTTAAATTAAAAGTTAAATAAAAAATTAGGAGTGATTTAATAACCACGTATAGTCCTGACAAACTTTTTAAGTAAATTATGAAAATATCATTAATGATAATTAATAATGATTTTGATATTTTTATATGAATTTTATATATTAAAAATTAAGGATAATAATTAAGTAGTTGTTTAGAGAGAGCTAGAGAGAGCACGGAGAAGAAAAAGGTAGTGAGCGAAGGGAAAGAAAATAAGAGAGGAGGTAAAAATAGCATGAAGGTGTAATCTGCGTCTCCTTCCATCATGTTATTTTGATTTGTGATGCGCGTAATGATAGTAATCTTAGGAGCGATGAAAAATTAATAACAACCATGTGGGAGCCGAACCCATTGTGAAGGAGGGCCGCTCGGTGGCTGTATGTGGCTTTTATCACAATATTGTCGTACATACATAACGCTAACTATCTAAAGGATTTTGTATTGAAAAATTCTTTGTACACTGCCTTCGGTGCAGGATGGCTTGCACCGAGTGCGGTGATTCACCAATGCATATACCCGCATATCTATGTTGTAGGACCCATAAGTGGATTCTTCGATATAAGCTTGCGCATGAACAAATCACCACATCCAGTGCAGGTCATGGCAGTGTACAAAGAGTTTTCCTTTGGCATTAGGCCCATTGGATGAACTGCTTGGACTAGGGAATTGGCCATGCTTGGGCTGTTGCTTGCTCGTGCTGGGCCATGCTTGGGCTGCAGGTGGGGCTTCAACATATTCAGGAATACCATGATAAGGAAAAGTCTTTGCGCATTGCGCGCGGTGCAAGACGCGTGCACCTCTCGCAGTGTAGGACACATGCATCATGTGTTAGAAAATATTTTTAATCTTTGCAAAAAATACCTCTTCTAGAAATTGCTAAAAATTTAATCTAAAAATTTAAATGCATAAAGAATTAGAATCAACATAAGTTGAGAATCAAGTCTGGAGCAGGCATGTTAGACATGCCCTAAGGATCAGTTTTTGCCCTTCGTGCAGGTTGTTAGCGATTTGTCCTCAAGGTATAATGATCTGGCTCGATCCGAACTTTCCACCATGAGCACGATTGTGTGGAGGTGCAACCCAATGACTCCTTCAAATGCCCAAAAAAAAAGATTAGTAAACATCAAAGAACAATAAATTAAATTTAAAATAAAAGATTAAAAGATCCGCCTATGCCTTCCCTGTTAATTTCTTTGGAAGAGAGCCAATATCACATCAGCAGCATAGATAGCTCCAATGAAGCCTGAGAGAAATCCTCTCGTTCTCTTTTTCTCTTAGCTGCTTGTGCCTGATTATATAGAGGAGTTGAAGGCCTTTCATTTATTATTATTTGTTAATCATTTTGGCTATTGGCCTTGTAAGCGTTCCGTGAATGCTCGCGCTCTCATGAGCGGAGGAACACTCGCCAAGCGAGCCTTCAGCCTCACCCCACGCGAGCGTGAATGCTCACATGGGTCCCTTGATTTTTTTTCAATTTTAAACTTTTGCTAACAATTCTTCACAAAAGTTTTAAATAAAAATAAAAAATAACATAAAGAATGAACAATTTTCTCCCATGATAATTATTGGTTGGATGAATAAAGCAGCACCTAAAGGGTTATTTTTTCTTATGTTGGAAGTGCCTTATGCAAGTTGATTGAACATTCAGATTCAAGTATTGTGCATTGACATGTTATATTGATTCAACTGATTATCTAGGTATAAGTACCCATTTTATAATTGATTTCAATTCATTATTTACCATCTTAATTCTCGAGCAAAGAGTGACAGCTTCTGATGGTATGATATCATTTAAGGGACATATGATTCAACTCACACAACTTCATTGGTGGCAGCAAGGTGGTCAAAATGTTTAATGATTTTGAATGCTTTCCCATTCTTATAAGCTTACGAAGTAATTTCTACATATATGTGAACAATTATTCTATCATATCTTTTCCTTTTGCATATTAAAACAAGAATATCCTGTCCATGAAGGTTATCGATGTTGCAATCTGATCTGTATATGAACTTCAGCCTTATCAGAACAGGTTTAAAAAAAAAAGGATTCAGATGCAACACCTAAAATTTACTAAGTTTGTGTCTTGTTTTAATATTTGCTCTTGCAATCCAGATCGGTTAAATGAATGGTAAGTGTTTAAAATGTTGTCAAAATATATTGATGTTCAAAATTAGTGTATGCTGCTGTCTGCATTGTACAAGTTAGACATATCACATATATTCCCTGAGTTTGCTTGAAATGTTTTTAAATTTTATTTTCTTAATATTCACATGAAGTTAAGAATATATCTTCAGCACTATTATTTCCTTAAATTATGTTTATGAATACCGTTAGGGGTTGTTTGTTGTAATATTGCATGCAGATTTTCAGGCAAATTGGTAGCATAATTAGGTGAAAATATACAAGGAAATGTTATGTTCTAGATTAAAAATAAATATGCCAATAAGAAATGTAATTTTATGACATATGCTGACGTTGTTTGTAACTTTTCAATCTCTATTCTTCAAGTCTTTTGGATATGCTTTTATGTGACAATGATAAAGAGCTTCACTATAAACAAAAGCTTCATAATCTATTTTATTTGTTATTTGTTTTTTTGACAAAGAACTTGTTTATATTGACTTGATTGCTTTAAGACATGCTACCTGGCACTATTATAGGTGTTAGTGCTTTATTGAGAGACTATTTTAGGAGAAAGTGATGCTTTAAAGTTTTTAAAAATTTTTAAGCTCGGACTTGCTGAATTAAAATATTGAGGAAGTTATATTTCTTCCATTTTTTTGTCTCGAGTCTTGATGAATTGTTTCTTATAAATGTTTGTCTTCTTAAGTATGAAGCTTTAGTCTCATCATATTAATTTTCATATAGTAATTCATTGTGTTATTTTCTTGTAATTTCTCAAATCTGAGAAGAATTTGGCAGATCAATTAACCAATAAATTATCTAGGAGTAGAGTCATAGATTCATCGAGAGGGATGAGGCTTAAGCTCATTATTTGGTCACCAGCAGTGAATACCCAACCTCTGTGATTGGAGATCCCATGAATGAAGTTCAATATGGTATAAACGAAGTTGATTGAGTGATCGTGTTAGAGCACAATTTTTTGAAAAAAAAAAATTCTCATCCCATCCCTATGATGAATGCTCTTATAAAGTGACAAAGTAAATCTATGTAAGGTTGAGTTATACTCTTATTGGATCCAAGATAGGTTATCTGCAGGGTATTAGTTACAAATATCCTTGGAGGATTCACCTATATGAAAATTGTTATATTAGGCCATGATTATAGGTTTGGGCTAACCTTAATAAATTCTTATGAAAAATCAAGATACTAAGCGCAAGGCCTTTAATATGTGCTGGCCACTTAAACCCAATTTATCCATACTGTGTGTGATTAGTAGAAGTCTGAGTCAAGTGTTAGAAATCTAGTGTATTTCAATATTCAAAAGCCTTCTGACTTGATAAGTCCTTTTATCTGATATGTCATTCTCAACCGGTAGGGATGAGTCTTTTTATTTTTCTTGACCAACCATTGGACGCTGATCGACCTTTGGACTGAATCATCATTCCCGTTGGATTGATTCGTCGCTCTCGATCGGTGCTTGCTTCCTTATAAATATTCAAAGCAATGCCAGTGTTTAACTCATTCAAATTTTATGCTTTCCATTCCATCCTTATCCAGATATTCATTCCTTCATCCTTATCCAGTCCAAATATTAATTCCTTTGCTTTGTTCTTATCCAAAGAGAAGGAAACCATCTCGGTTGTTCATCCTCTTCTGACATCGGTGTGTGTACGCTGTTAGAAGACTCTGCTGTTGTATCCTGGAGGGTAGTCGTGCTTTGATCTTTGCACCGAAATATTATCTCCAGAGGCGCGAATCTACTCTTAAGGATAGTGCCGTGCATGCCACAACATCTTCTCAAATACATTCAAATAGATAAATCATCCCGGGTACTATCTTTTCCTCAAACTTATCTAACAATCTTAAGAGTAGATAATGGACTCTATTATGGTTGCTGCTACTAAGTCCTTTCTCGATACATCCAAGATTGAGCAAATGTTTTGACTGATCCTAAACCTGAGAAAGAGGAGGACCTTCTAAATTGAAAAAAAAGGCTAATAGAATATGTAGGCATACTATTCTTAGTACTCTATCCAATGAGCTATTTGATATTTATTATCCTATTAAATCAGCCTCTAAGATTTGGGAAAGCCTTAAAAGAAAATATATTCTTGAAGATGCTGGTTCTCAAAAATTGCAATAGAAAATCTCTTTAACTTTACCATGTCAGAAGATAAAGATGTGTCATATAAGATTCATGCTTTTCATGTTCTCATAGATGACCTTAAAAATAAAAATATTATTCTTCCTGATGCTTTTATTGCTGGATCCCTAATTAAAAAATTACTTGAATCTTGGAAAGATTATAAGAATAATCTAAAGCATAAAAGAAAGTCTATGTCCCTTGAAGATGTCATTGTGCATATTAGGATTGAAGAGCAAAATAGAGCCCAAGAAAAGATAGAAAAGGCTAAGAAAATGACGGGTAAAGCTAATCTAATAGAGGATAGATCTAGGAAGGATAAACATAAGTCCTATAAGCCCAAACATAGAAACCATTACAAGAAATATGGTAAGAAGCCTCATGTTCAAAGAAGTCAAATTTTTTTTAAAAAAAAGGGATCTTTATATTTGTGGGAAACCAGGACACCATGCTGCCCAATGCAAGTTCAGAAAAAATAATGATGCTCCAGCCAAACCAAAGGCTAACTTGATGGTTGGAGAAGATGTGATTGCTGCGGTTATTAGCGAGGCCAATATTGTTGCACATACAAAGGACTGGGTGATGGATTCTGGAGCCACTCGTCATATATGTGGCGATAAAAATGCATTTGCCTCCTATATCCCACTGCCAGAAGGAGAGGAGCAAGTCTTCATGGGCAACTCAAAGTCTTGTTCAGTGATTGGCAAAGAAAAAGTCAATCTAAAACTGACTTTTGGAAAAGTCCTTTCACTTGGAGATGTGCTACATGTGTCGGACATCCGTGTGGACCTGATTTCTATGGCCTTGCTTGGGAAAAATAGTGTGAAAGTATCATTTGAGTCTGACAAAGTTGTCATGACCAAATCTAAAAATTTTATTGGGAAATGATATTGTAACCAGGGTCTATTATATTAAATATACTCGAAGTTATGAATGGAAATGCATCATCTTCTTTTGCTTACTTGCTTGACTATGTTAATCTTTGGCATGGTAGATTAGGACATGTTAATTACTCTTATATTAAAAGAATGAAATAATTAGGTTTGCTAAATAACATGTCTACTTCTTATGATCATGAAAAATGTCAAACATGTATAAATCTAAATTAACCAAAAGGAGTTGCAAATCTGTTCATACAAGAGAAACTGAATTGTTAGAATTAATTCATTCTGACTTAAGAGACTTAAAAGGTAATATGACTAGAAGTGAAAAGAAATATTATACTACTTTTATCGATAATTTTTTCGTTATGCAATGGTTTATCTATTAAAATCAAAAGATGAAGCCTTTGAAATATTTTTAAAATATAAGGCAGAAGTTAAAAATTAATTAACAAGAAAAATAAAAAGGCTTAGATCTAATAGAGGAGGAGAATATGATTCTACTCCTTTTAATGATTTTTGTGTATAACATGGTATAATTCATGAATTTACTCCCTCTTATTCACCTGAATCTAATGGAGTGGCTGAGAGAAAGAATAGAATACTTAAAAAATGATGAATGCATTGCTCCTTAGTTCTGGTGCACCCATGAACTTGTGGGGGAGAAGCCCTTCTTTCTGCTTGTTTTATTCAAAATAGAATTTCTTATTAGAAAACTAATAAAACACCCTATGAGTTATGGAATGATCATTTGCCAAGTTTTAAATATTTAAAAGTATGGGACTGTTTAGCTAAGGTCTTGCTTCCTGAACTTAAAAAGAGAAAGTTAAGATCTAAAACTTTTGATTGTATGTTCATAGGTTATGTTCAAAATAATCCTGCAAATAAATTTAGTGCAGCCTATAGGTTCTTAGTGATTAAAAAAAAAAATATCATGGAACCTAATACTATAATTGAGACCAAAGATGCAGAATTTTTTGAACATAACTTTCCTATGAGAACCTCCTTAGAAAGACCTTCTAGACCACAAGTGATTGAACCTAATTTAAAGCCTGATGAAATCCAAGAGCTAAGGAGATCCAAGAGAATCAGAAAGAAAACCAATCTAGAAGATGATTTTTATACTCTTTTTGTTGATAATGATCCTCAAACCTATTCTGAAGCAATTTCATCTCTTGATGCTATATTTTGGAGAGAGGCTATAAATAATAAGATAGAATCCATCATGAGTAATCATACATGGGAATTAGTAAGTTTACCCCCTGGAGCTAAAACTATTGGGTGTAAATGGATTTTAAGAAAAAGCTAAAACCTGATGGTTCTATTGAAAAATTTAAAGCAAGGTTGGTTGCAAAAGATTTTTCTCAAAAGAAAGATATTGACTACTTTGATACTTTTGCACCTGTGACAAGAATAACTTCTATTAGATTCTTGATTGCTCTTGCATCTATTCATAAATTGATAATTTATCAAATGGATGTTAAATTGCATTTCTTAATGAAGACCTAGATATATATATATATATATATATATGGATCAACCTGAGGGTTGTGTTCTTCCTGGTAATGAGCATAAAGTTTATAAATTAAGTAAATCTTTGTATGGCTTGAAACAAGCACCAAAATAATGTTATGATAAGTTTGATAAAGTGTTAGTTTCAAATGGATATCAAATTAATAGTGTTGATAAATGTATTTATTCTAAAGTTGTTAATCATGAATGTGTTATAATTTGTTTGTATGTAGACGATATGCTCATATTTGGCACTAATTTTGATAATGTTACTAGCACCAAAATGTTCTTGACTTTGAATTTTGATATGAAAGATATGGGAGAAGCAGATATGATTTTAGGAATTAGACTTGTAAAGAAGTCGAATAGTATCATACTTTTATAAGAACATTATGTTGAGAAAATCTTGAAAAAGTTTTCACATTTTGATTGTAAGCCTGTGAGCACTCCTTATAATGCTAATTCACAGCTTAAGAAAAATAAAAGCAATTGTGTCTTACAATCCAAATATGCTCAAATTATTGTTAGTCTTATGTATTTGATTACTGCACTCGACCTAACATTGCTTATGTTGTAGGAAGACTAAGTAGATATACCCAATGTCCTAACAAGGATCATTAGATTGTATTATAAAGAGTGCTTAGATATTTGAAAGGAACCATGAACTATGGTTTAATGTATTATGGGACTCCTACAGTATTAGAAGGGTATTGTAATACTTACTGGATTTCAGACTCTAATGAGATCAAATCTACTAGTGGATATGTATTTACCCTTGGAGGAGGAGCATTGTCATGGAAATCATCTAAACAAATATGTATAGCTCGGTCTACAATAGAATCCGAGTTTATTGCCTTGGAGAAGGCTGGTACTGAGACAGAATGGCTCAGGAATCTTTTGATAGATTTTTCCATTTGGATGAGACCAGCTCCATCTGTGTCTATACATTGTGATAGTCAGGCTGCCATAGCTAAAGCTAAAAATAAAATTTATAATGGAAAGAGTAGACATATACGTCTAAGACATAATATTGTAAGGCAGCTTATTAATGATGGAGTAATATCTTTGGATTATGTAAGGTCAGAGTTGAATTTGGCTGATCCTCTGACTAAGCCTCTAAACAGAAAGCTTGTGAGCAATACATAGAGGGAAATGTTATTATACCCAGATCAAAAGTTGAAGTGATGGTGACCCAACCTTTATGAACGGAGATCCCAGGAAGAAGGTTCATATGGAAAAACAATTCACTGGACAACTTGGAGTATACTATCATAATTATTTATATTGTGAAATCCCTTTCTATGGTGAGATAGTATTCTGCAGTGCTTAGGTTGAACTAATATGTAAAGTTCTTAATGGATGTCATAGACTAATTTGGATGGTATACAAAACTGCATTGTATACTTGATGACAGTCCACCTATATGAGTATGGAGGTGGTGGCCGCTTCCTATGAGACTTGGGTGGGATCTTTAAAGCACTCATGAATATCCAGGTAGACGCATGGCCAAAACGTATCAACCCGCTTGAACAACCGAAATCTGAGAGATAGAATATGAGTTATAAGTCAATGATCCAATAAAAGAAGGATTGGTTCATAGAAACTTAGTTTCACCAACCTTTTATGGATTACACTTGTTTTCTCTATGCCTGGTTCATAGTCACATAGACACCATGGCTTATGCATTACATTCTTAAAGTTCCTTCAAAGTTTGTCTTATTTTCTTTTGTATATTGAAATAGTGGGGGATTACTAAAAATCTAGTGTATTTCAATATTCAAAAGCCTTTTGACTTGATAAGTCCTTTTATCTGATACGTCGTTCTCAACCGGTAGGGATAAGTCTTTTTTTTTTTTTGACCAACCGTTGGACGCTGATCGACCTTTGGACTGAATCATGATTCCCGTTGGATTGATTCATCGCTCTCGACCAGTGCTTGCTTCCTTATAAATATTCGAAGCAATGCCGATGTTTAACTCATTCAAGTTTTATGCTTTCCATTCCATCCTTATACAGAGATTCATTCCTTCATCCTTATCCAGTCCAAAGATTAATTCCTTTGCTTTCGTTCTTATCTAAAGAGAAGGAAATCATCTCGGTTGTTCATCCTCTTCTGACATTGGTGTGTGCATGCCTGTTAGAAGACTCTACTTTGTATCTTGGAGGATTGTCGTGCTCTGATCTTTTGCACCGAGATATTATCTCCGAGAGGCGCGAATCTACTCTTAAGGACAGTGTCATGCACGCCACAACATCTTCTCAAATACATTCAAATAGATAAATCATCCCGGGAACTATCTTTTCCTCGAACTTATCTAATATCAAGGACCTAGTTCAAGGTTTAATCCACTATGGTTCCTTCAAGTGTATACAATCAACACTAAGTGAGGTTCAAGTCCATAGGACACCTCACTCATTACGCAGTATACGATGCCTTAAAATTTTTATTATAGTAATTTATTATTTATTTTATTTTATTTTATTTTATTTTTAATTTAAACTTTTGTAGGGGATTGTTAAAAAGTTTTAAATAAAATAAAAAAGGGCACATGCGAGCATTAAATGCTTGCGTGTGACGTGGGCTAAACACTCGCTGCCAGCGAGCGTTCATCTGTAGCGATCGCTTACACGTTGAGCGTTACGGAAGGAACGGTAACGAGGCCATAAATGGCCATAATATTTTAAAATATATAAATAGGGACTCAAAGATTCAAGATGTAGAAGAATTGTTTTGAATAGCCCTATGAATTCTTTCATTTTATTTCTATTTTTTATTGATCTTTTCTTGGGCATCTAAAGGATTCATTGGGTTGCACCTCCATGTGATCGTGCTCGTGGTAGGAGGTTCGGATATCGTCAATCTGCACAAAGGGCGAAAACTGATCCTTAGGGCAGTGTCTAACATGTCTCGATTCAGGCTTGATTCTCATTCAACTTCTTTTAATTTTAATTTTAATTTATTTATACATTTAAATTTTAAATTAAATTTCTAGCAATTTATAGGAAGATTTTTTGTAAGAACAAAAATATTTTCCAACATCGTGTGATTAGCTGCGCTAAGGGCATATTTATTCTTTTTGCACCATATATACGGTCACACATGCATGTGGCCAATCATCGCACATGGTACAGAAAGTTTTCCACCCTGATAAATGTGTTAGCATAATGGTGTTAAGGATACCTCCACAATTTTGTTGTCGCATTCACATGGCAGTACTTGAAGATCGAAGAGTGGAAAGACTGGAATAATAATCACATGTTATCACTTGTGATTGATAATAATTTTAGGCTGAAATGTTAGTGATGTAGTCATTTGCAAAATAAAACAGGAATAAAAAAAATACAATAGCGAAAGAATATCATTAGCAAAAAAAAAAGCAATACCCTGAGATTAATGAATGGGTAAGTAATTTTTTTTAATTTTTTTTCCTGCTTTTTCACAAGACATGCAAGATGATTTATTTGGTATGCACTATATTTGTTGATCCATCTATATCACAGGTATCAATCAGCTGTTCTCTATTCTTTATGCTGGAAACGCTGGTTTTGCTCTGTTAGCCTTTACAGATAGCATAGAACTGCCAGTGCCGAGGGGGCAAAATCTGAACCAGTTAAACCGGTTTGAAGATTATCTTTTGTTCACCCTGCCTGAGTGAGTGACCTCACAGACTAACCAGCCTTAAAACTCAAAAGGCTAAAAGAACAGCATCCAATTTCAAATGATCATTCCCTTTCTTGGTTCATGCATTAATCAGTACCCCTGGAGGTAGCACGGCATGGCACGGCTCAGTAAACCGAGCATGTTAGACACAAAAACTTTTTTTCACTCGTCTGACATGGCACGGTTCATGACGGGATGAAACGGCCAAGCACGGCTTGAGCTGCGCTAGGCAGTGCCCTGTGCCGTGCTGGCTGTGCCTAGGCAGTGAGTGCCTAGGCACTGCCTTTGGGCCACGAGCCGTGTCGAGTCTGAATTTTTTTTTTTTACTGTGCCATGTTTGGTACGATCCGTTTGTTACTGGACCGTGCCGACACGGTAATTTTATAAGCATGATAGGCCTGGCCATGCCGTGCCAGGCATAGCCCAGTGCCCATCTCTGAGTACCCCCATTCGCTATAAGAAAAAGCATCATTTCTGACATCATATGAGCATGGCATGGCTCAGTGCCCATCTCTGAGTACCCCGTTCGCTACGAGAAAAAGCATCATCTCTGACATCATATGCCAACTAATCCTCATGTTCCATCATCACCTTACCTTACCTGGCCAAACAAATTGTAGTCCTCAAGCTCATGACCCATCCAAGTTTCCCCTCATAATCAAGCCAACCTATTTGCCCCAGTGAACAAGTAGGTCTAATTATAAAGACCTCATTTCCACGTCATGACTATCTAATGTGACCAAATAAGGTCCGAATCGACATGAATATGAATGAAGATGTGAGAGCTTATATTGACTTATGTTTTGTTCCATATCAGCTATTTAACAGATAAATCTTAAGTATTTGTATGAAATCATGAAATTCAAATAATATTTTTTTGTTAATTTTTTTGAGTAAGATTCTAAATTGTCATTAAGAATGTCAAAGCAGATTTAGCTTATAATTCATGTAAATTAAGGGACACAGATGGGCTTCATTGCGGATAAAATTGGATTGGATTTGAATTTGCACCGTGAAATCATGATTAATAGGCTCTCAGGCCTAGTCTGAAACCTTGTGATCATGATGTCCAACTTGCTATCACCTACAACATACTTTCAAATCCTGATTTGAATTTGTGCATATGTGCGGTGTATTATGCACGGTAATAGGTCATGCATCGATGCGGTCGTGCATAACTAAGAATAATTTTATCTTTTTAGGCATCGCATGCACGTTCATACATGTGCGGGATGCTTGTGCTCCTGCACCACACGCACGGTATAGAAGGACTTTTTCGTACCTTTACTTTTCTTTCAATAGAAAAAACTTAAAGGTCAACAAATCCCCTTGAAGATGATCTTTAATTATAGTAGATGCTTGAGACACCATTGTAAGGTTTATTGGGAATACTAAGGATGTAAAGGGGCTGTTTTATTATAGAAAATATAAGCTATTTCGTAAAAAAAAAAAAAAAAATCATAAAAAATAGAAAATAAGATGTTCGAATAAAATTTTTTTCTAAATAAAAAATTAGAGGTCCTCATTTTCTAATTCTTTAATTTATATTGAATTTTGGAAAACAATTGAACTTATTTTCCTCTAAAAATGACACCCATTCTCCCCATGTTTTCTGATTTGAAAAATATAGTATTCCAACCAAACACATAAATAATATTTATTAAATATTATTTAATAAATAATATTTAATAAATAATGATCAAGGATAAATACCCTTGATCATTTGATAAAACTTCAAACATGTCCCTATGTAAATCTCTCTTTATTCCTAACCTTTTCTTGGTGTGAGTGTATTCGTTTGAAAATTTGAGCCAGCCTGATTTGAAATTGTAAGATCATGAATCAGGTAGACTTCGATGGTACATCCAAAAATTTTGAATTAGATCGACTATAAAATGGAATCGTAACCTAAATTTGATTTAGACTAGATGAGTTTGGTATATTTTTATCTTGATATTTCTATTTTTAAATGAAACTCATTAGTCATATATTGAATTAATTATTGTTTAGGAATAATTTTAGGATCGTAAGATATGCCACTTTTCTAAATATTGCCTACTTGAGATAGGACCTAATCCTAATCCTAATCCAACTTTAATCATTATCTAATCTAACAACAACCTGATCCTATACAGATTCTTTATTGAAAAGATTTAGGTAAAAATATAAGTTTGATAAATCTGAATCCAAGATATGAGTAGTAGCATTGAAGATAACGAACAACATCAAAATATAAAATTTTCATTCTTACCTTAGCTGATATAAAATTTTAAAACGTTAGTTGATATTGTATCAATAGATATTTTTTGGCCGGATCGCGGGACCTCCCCTCACCATTAAAGGCGTTGGCCCCCTCCGCCCTCGTCCCGGCCTCCCCTCCGCCCCGCTCCACCTTCGCCTCCGGCCCTTTCACCAGCCGGCAGCACCGCGCCGCCTCCGGAAAGGTAAGAGAGAGAGAGAGAGAGCGGGGGAAGGGGAGAGAGGAGAGGGGCAGCGCTCGGCTGCTCCTCCGGTGACCACGCCGGGCGCCTCGACGGCGCCGGCCGTGGAAGCCTGGCCCTCGAGGCGGCCGGGGAGGGGAGAAAGAGGGCCGCCGGGCGGCCCTCCTCTGCAGCGGGAGCGGGTTTGGTTCCCGCATCGGTTCGGGCCTGGCGGCGTGCCCGCCGAGGCACGCCGGGCCCGGGACGGGGGCGGCGGCCCCCACCTGCGCCGTGGCGGCGTCCGGTGGGGTCCGGCCGGCCGGAGGAGGCCGGCCGTGCTTCCGCCCAAGGGGAGAGGTGGCGGGAGGAAGAAAAGGAAAACAGGGGACGGCGAAGAAGAAGAAAAGAAAGAAAAAGGAAGAGGGGGTGGCTGCCGGCGGCGACCGGCATGAGGCCGGTCGTCGGCGGCCAGCCGAACCCGGGCAGGGGCCGCAGCCATCTCCCCTGGTTCACGGAGAGCGAAGAAGAGGGGCTGGGCCCAACCTTTTGGGCCCAGCCCAGCCCGTTAAACCCCTTTTGGCCGAAGTTTTGGGCCTCAAATTGGGCCGGGCCCAATAAAAAGAAAGATGGGTTTGGATCATTTTTATCCTAGTTTGTCAAAAAAAAAATTATTTTTTTATTTGGACTTATATATTTAGAAATATTCAAGCCCAAAGTTGACCGGCTGAGTAGAGTTTGAAAAGTTAATTTAACATCCTGAAATTTAAAAAATCATGTTGTAGGTACTCAGGAGCGCAAATAGCTGATTTGCATCTTTGGATTAGTGTTAGAAGGTAAGTAAGTCATTTATCATGATTTTTATGAATTATTAAGAATATAAAAATTATGGATTTAAAGACGGATACATAGTGAATTATTTAAAAAATGAGAAAATGAATTTGGATACCACATACCTGCAAATGACTATTTTACATGATTATCAAAATTATTTGGTACCCTTACATGCAAATGATTATTTGTCATAGTATTTGAAATTACTAAAAGTAATATGGATTTTGCTATCAGGTATGCCTCACAATCATCCACTTTTGGGCTTTTTATTGTGTTGTGTTGCTGTGCAAATATTGTAGGCCATGTGGTTTTATAATCTCCTCCGCAACTAAAATTTCTATTTTATCTCTTCTTTTGACTGATGCATTGCTATGAACCTTATCCAACAATGACCTAGAATATACAACACATTGATTGTGAGAGGAGAAATTAATAATTTATGTGTGAAACTAAAGAATTTGGTTGGTATATGTAATCGCTTGTTTGTTTTTTGTTGCTAACTTGAAAATAAAACAAATAGGAGTTTGCGGGTGGGATGCGTGGATAAGATATGATTTCATATATATAAAATATTTTGTCCGACTAGTTTTCTCATAGAGTTCAAGCTAACATATTCTTAGCAAACAGAAATGGGTTAGAAAGGCATAAGGTCAGATTTAATTGCATACATACGGTTGACTCTAAGATACAGTGGAGAATATTTGTGCTTTGTTAATAAAGTTTTCTTAGAACTCACGTCATATCATGCCTCAAAGAAGAAATGCTCATTGAAGAGTATGTGGAAAAGTGGAGCATACATATTGATAAAGATTCTAATGGAATATCCATGCCTGCTTCTTTATTTTGCATATTATAAGCATGCATATATATATATATATCCTTTATATTCCAACAAATTTTGAAAAAAAAAAAAGAAGAAGAAGAAGAAGAAAGGAAAGTAAAAATTTCCAAAATATTTAAATTGTATTGTTGTTTGAGGACTCAAATGTGAAACTTAGTTATGGTAACCAATTAATTTTATATTTACTTCAAAGTAGACAATGGTCTTGTGTAATAAGAAGAATAAAATAAAAATACTATTTGTTGCCTTTGACAATACAACTAGATCTAGACTAAGATCTGCAAACTTCACAACTGATCTTTTAGAGTCTGGACTTTTTTAAATAAATGCCTCACAAGTTAGTCTCAAGATCCCTCATAGCACTACCTGAATTTGATTAGGAAATGAGGTGATCACTTTTTGGAATTTCTTAGATTTGCTTTTTAGCCTAACACATTTGTCATATCATTGGCACCATTAGGACCCTAACAATTCAACTGGTTGTTAGTTTAAAGTCCATCTGAAACATTAAATTCTCTCAGCAACTTTGCCAAATTTGCTGTAATGAGTTGTATTATTAGCTATAGAATCGACAGATGATCAAGTTCTGTCCAGTAATATCCTGTCTTTCATTTTTGCCATTACTGCTGTTTTATGGTTACAGTCCTCTTGATATTGCAATGCTTCTGGTATAACCTGACATTTCTGAAGTGATCTTATATATTTTATTTTCTTAATAAATTCACAGCATTCGTGCTTGACTTCTTCCCATATTGATATTCCTATACATCATATCTAATTTCAGCATATCTAGTTGGTAGCTTTTTTTTTGTCTTTGACCCTCTCAACTATGAGAGTGAATTGCCTCAGTGAAATGAATAAATTTTGTTCCTTGGTCCATATTGCTCATCATTAAAATTTATAACTCTTTAGATGATTTAATGCAACGTCTATGGACTTCTAATTAGAAGTTCTATGGAATATTTATTAGTGTTGACATTAGTTTTCTTCAGATTTTCATATTTATATGGTTTAATAATTTATAATATTTCCTTTCATTATTGAGTTCAATAATTCTAATTCCAAAGGGGGCACCAATTGTCCGATAAAAAGGTTGTTGTCCATCAAAATGGGCTTGGTACCAGCCAAACTGGCCTTAGTACCGGCTCATGTTGATTGAAACCAACCAGCATTGTTAGTTCATTCCATTTTTATGCTTAAAGAAACTAACAGGATGAGTCTCTAATCTAGATCATACTTAGTACAAATCTTGATGTTAATTGAGAAGGCTGATATGTCTTGCTTTCACTTTTTTCAAAATCCTAGCACACATTGTGGTGTTCTTTTCATGTTAGAATATTATCATATCGATGGTACTGCTCGTTTGAATTGTGTTTTAGTCCATGATCAATACTGCTAGAATATTATCATATTGATGGTATTGCCATATAACCCATTAGAATATTTTTATGGTCTCACCATCCTGTCCAGTTCCCTGCACTAGCCCCCAAATGTTATTATCGATCTTGACGTGGGTAGGGACATGTGGATGATCAACAATGAAGAGGAAGATTAATCCATGAAGTCTTCAGGTTGCACAAATATGATCTTAGATGGCAACCTTAGATCAATGATGATGAAATGGATGTCATGGCGGTGGTGTGGTAGGAGGATAGGTGACAAGAGGGAAGAGGTTGAAGGCCAAGATGTTAGGATAAATGGTAGATGAAATCGATGTTACAAGGACAAAGACTTACCTTACTATATAGAAATAAGTTCAACATTGAATCATAGAGAATGGAATAAAGATAGGAATCTTGATTATAGATGGTAAATCTATATTTTTGTGTGATAGATCAAGAAGATTTTGCAGCTTGCACTAGGAACTTTAATTACTGCCACTAAAATAAATAGAAGATTTGTGGTTAGCGTTAAGGTTGAAGGAGGAAAGGTTGGATGAAGGTTTGAGATGGCTGGTTAGAATAGATCAAGAGGAGTGCCCAGGAATGTAACAGATTGGAAGCTTGTTTTGGTTCTCAACATATTCAATTCTTAGGAGTGCCCAGGACCAACAGATTGCAAGCTTCTGAATTGTTTAATCATTATATACAGAGGTTGCCTATTTACACAAATACTAACATGAGAATTGAGAAGGCACAGCACCACACTCAGCCACACAGAATAGAGAGAGCTATCAAGAGGTCCATCAGAGCATCCACTTCTGACGATTCCACACTGTACATAATTATTTACTGATTGTTTCCTGATTTTG
Source organism: Calamus simplicifolius (assembly GCA_900491605.1). NCBI lineage: Eukaryota > Viridiplantae > Streptophyta > Magnoliopsida > Arecales > Arecaceae > Calamus > Calamus simplicifolius. Next base: position 283,714 of record UESW01004505.1, read on the forward strand.
GATGACCATAGACAAGGATTGGGTGCTATTGAATTTAAGAGCCTAGCATGGTTATGATAGTGTGTTGTATATTTCGATGTAATCTGTGTGGGTATGTTAATGCATTATTCCACCATAGTACTGAATTTTTCCTTTTGCTGTATTTCCTTTAATGGTTGTGGACAACTGAAATGTACAATGTTGGTTCATCAAGTGGGAAAAATTACCGCTTTTCTTATTTTTTTTGTCTCAAATAATACAATCAGAACTAGACGAACAATTTTGAGCTTAGATGCTGCACCACTTGACATTACTTAATAACTGCTCAGGGCTATATCTTGAGGTTACTTACAAGTTTTAGGGAAGTTAGAAAATTATGTAGGCAATTATTGAAATTAGGTAAGTGGATTCGCTGCTATAGTACTACCAGCACACTAATTTTATAAGAGCAGGTTCAAAAAGAATTACACTTCCTCAAGGTACTGGGCATGATTATTATTATTATTTTTTTGCCTAATAACTGCATCTATCTAAGTTTGTATGTTACATGAGCCTTGCCATCCTAAATTTGTATGAGAACCAAGAGTTGCAATGTTCAAATTATTTCATCAATCAGAACAAGAAAATAAACAGAAGTTTGTAGATATAATGAGAATTGATCAAATAAATACACAAGATATGTATTGGAAGAGAGATGAATTAGAAAGACTAGAGTAAGATGTCAGATTAAAATTCCATCACATGCATTAGATTAAAAACTAAAATTTAAGTTTGATCTCTGTAATTTTTGTTTTGTAGCTGTACTACCTGCCTTTTTGATTTAAACTATATATATATATATAATATTTTTTAATATTCTAAATTAATCTTGTATGCTTCAATTCTAGAGATTATAGTTTACCTAGCTGGCTTCTGCCCCTTAATGTTTTACGTTTAAGTCATCCTCATCCTCTGTACAACTGTCAAATGTTATCACACTCTTTTCTTGCAAACACATGCATGAGCATATTTACTTATATATGCTAGACAACTCTTATCTATTTACTGAATCATTGTGTTATGCTTATAGCTGTTTACATTGGTGCCTGCAAAGAGATAGCATTATGGAACTTGTCAGGACATTTGACTTGACAACCTCTATCTATTTACTGAATCATTGGGTTATGCTTATAGCTGTTTACATTGGTGTCTGCAAAGAGATATCATTATGTAACTTGTCAGAACATTTGACTTGCACAAGACTAATTGTTCATTCAAGCACCATTCTTCATCCAAAATCAATGTCTAAAAGGTCCATGACTAAAAAGTTGATGAGTGTCTGGGCCTACTCTACATGTTATTTGTACACACATGCAACCCTATCAAGGAAAATATAGTTAACAGTGATGTTCAATTTCAGGTGATATATCAAGCGCTTTAGAAGACGGGTGAAGATGACTGCCGAGCGAAACGAACTCTCCCTCCCACCCCGTCTTGGATCAAATCCATGGATCGTCTTTCATCATGGAAGGCATAAACAGTTGCAAACTTTTATTAACGTTTCTAATGGGAGTGTGCAGCACAGAAGCATACCAGAGATGCAAAGGAAACTTTGTGTTGGTTCCTTTTATGGCTGGCTATTAATGTTGGACGTGTCTTCAAGAGAATGCTTTCTTCTAAGTCTCACCTCCTTGTCAAAGATCTCCCTTCCTCCCCTGCCGGAGGATATAGAAGTTCTCAGTTCCTCAAATGTGTCATCACCACCAACAATTCCTAATTGTGTGGTTATGTTAACACCTAATGCACATCCATTTATCTTATTCTGCCATGTGGGTGATGAGGAGTGGACTAAATTAATGGTTAACTTCGATGATGATGATGATGATGATGATGATCGCTTCAATGGTATAGTCCACTGCAAGGGAAAGGTGTATTCTCATACTAGTGGAAATCTCAGGTGTATTGACATAACCTCTTCTACTATCAACGTCGAAAGAATGAAAGTTAGGAATTTCCAACCTCTCTGCCCCTTCTTAAGCTTTTCAGAAGACTTGGTCGAGGTCTGCGGGGATATCTTCCGTGTGCTGAGATATAAGAGGACTTATTTTACAGACCATGTTGTCATGGTGGATGTTCAGCGGCTGGACTTTTCTGAATCATGTTGGACGAGGGTGGAGAGCATTGGGGATCATGCCATTTTCTTGAGTCAAGCGCCTGGCATAGCGCTTTCTGCAAGCAAGGTGGGACTGCGACCAAATCATATCTACTTCACACAATCAGGCAACGATGGAGCCAGACTTTATGTGTTTAGTTTGGACGACCGTACCATTACATTTGACGTGCCATGCCCAAACATTCGGAGAATATCTTCGAGTACTTTGTATTGGACTGCAACCGCAACTTGAGCCGTTGTTTTCAGAAAATAAATTTTGTATTTGAATTTTTATTTTTTACATAATTATTGGCTCTATAGTTATTAGATGAGGCTATAGAACTCCATATTTGAATTTTTGTATATATACATATTTTCATAAGCTTTGACTCTATATATTAGATGAAGCTATAATTTTTTATTTCATCTAATTTTATATATGATTTTTTCTAACCAACATGCAATGTGACAATTATCAATAACTTTGATATTTAGCTAGCTAGTCTGTGTGTGTGTGTGTGTGTTTTTTTTTTTTTTTGGCTTGCTGTGAGGGGAGGGGAATATAGTATTTTTCTGATCAAATTTAGTTTAGATCCTCAATAATTTGTGTTTGAATTGAAACGTCTGGATCAAAATTTAATGGCTTATGTATCATGCAATCACACATGATTGAATAACATCGATGTGTGCATGTCTTATTTTATTCCATTATCTTCTATTGGATAATATGTTAATGATGGGTGCTTAAATTTGATGAATTTTTTTTTTTTTGATATATTCCTTTTTCTGAAACAAACATGGTGCACAAGGAATTTTTTCAAAGGAATATTTTGAGTCCAAGCTAAAAGATATTCTATTATTTGACTAAAGATAGCTTATTGGTACATGAAGATCTCGATCGCATGCCAACATATGAATTTGGATTAGGCTTTAATAATCATTGATTTTTTTGAAAAAACTGAACTCTCGTGTAAGGAAGGCAAAAATGGATTAACTCGTTTATCCGATGCACATTCAACCCTTTGGTAGTGTTTGAAATATTCCAAAAGCTATAATTATAAAGGATAGCTAGGACTAAAGTTAACCAAAGGGATAATTCATGGGATATCCTCTCAATTTATTTTCTAAAAAATGCAGGAATAGCTGGTTATCCCTCCAAATAAGACTAAAAAAAAGTTATTCCATGAATTTACCTTTTTGCATTTGATATGATCAATGGGATAGCCAAGGGATATCCCTAGGGATAGCCAGGGACAAACTCTATCATGTACACTTATCCATGGATAATATTTTTTCTATCAAACACTACCAAATACAAATAGGTTCATCCATCTAAACCTATAGAATAAGTGGGTTAGGTTTACATTTAAGTAACGTTTGGTTGAATCGAATTGGATTGGACTGATCCATTTATCTAATTCATTTATATTATTAATTTATCGGTTAAATAAATTAAAAAATTAGCATCTAATCTTTTTATTAAGTATTGATTAACAAATTAAATGAATTGGATTACATTATTTATTTATTAAACAAATTAAATTTGAATTTAAAATTTTTATTATTTAATAAATATATTGAATTCAAATAATAGTTTTTATGACCTATTCTTATTGGATCCAATCCGTCCAAACTGACCCATTTTGAGCGTAAGATCCCAGCGGGCATTTGTGCTCGAGCACTCATGCTCAGTCCAACCCAACGTGATGTATTTATTCCCCAAGCCGTACGTTTCTGCAGCCCTGGTTCTTTCCAGGGGCATGATAGTCTCGGGCGTTCATACTCTTCGGTCGCATGCCTAAATCCCCACAAGCAAGAAAGTCTTTAGCGTGCTCGATGGGAGCCTTTTTAATGTCTTTTTTTTCTTTTTTTTTTTTAGTACAAGCGGACGATCATACTAATCTCGTACGAATCAGCCCTGATAAGTCCGAATACAAAATTTATAGCAGTAAAGAAGGACAGGGGTCGCCCGGCTTCCATATCCATGATCCCACATGCTGAGCCACAGAATTAGCCACCCAGTCCGCTGCTGAATTGGCTTCACGATAAATATGATGGATCTGGGCACAGTCACACTCCCGCAGAATAGACCAAATATCCGAAAGCATCGGATTCACATGGCCAAGAGAGCACTTCTCCTTCTGCAGCCAAGAGATGACCGACATGGAATCACCCTTAATCAAAAGCCTCTTAGCATGAAGAATTCGAAAGGCATAAGAAATACCCGCCCAAGCCGCATAGAGCTTCGACATAGGGACGGAAGAGTCAAGAGTACCAAACCCTCTAGCAGCCAACAGATCACCGTAATGACCGCGGATAACAAAAGCAGAACCAGTAGCTCTACCACGGACACTCCCATCAAAGTTGATTTGACGAACCCTGGAGGGGGCTCCCAGGCGATGAAAACCATATGACGGTTCGCTGTCGAAGCAGCAGGGGATCCCCAGAGGCCAGAGACGTCAGAACCAACACGGGCATAGTCCGCCACCATGGATCTAATCTTCCTCATAGTCCTATGAGCAGTAATGGAATCGTCTGTGAAAATAAGCTGGTTCCTAGACAACCAGATGTGATAAGCCATCGCAGCCCAAAGACCACTTTTTGCTGGTGATCCCTTCGGAGATCAAGAAGGAAAGAAGAGCGATGGGAGCCCAACTCAGCCAGCCTAACGGAATAACCGACCATATTCCAAATCTGCCGAGCTCTGGGGCAGATGAAAATAGCATGCTCAGTAGACTCCTCCCCAAGCCTACACAAGGGACAAATCGACTGGATAGCCATACCCCTCAGAGAAAGGAGGACACAAGTAGGAAGGCAATCCCACAGAAGCTTCCAAATAAACAGCTGAATCCTGGGAAGAGTGGGAAGCTTCCAAATCCACCCTGCATCCTCCGATCGCTGGGCCATAGGCCTGAAAATCTTCATCAAATCCCTGGTAGGAGCTTTGGAGAGACAGGACCTCTGCCAGACCCTAAAATCAGATAACCGGCCAGGAGTAAGAGGCATGGAGAGAATCCGCCTAGAAAGCTCCACGCCGAAGAATCGGGTCACCAAGGGGATATGCCAAGCAGGGATCAGACGAAATCAAATCCTTGACCCTTAAGCTGCATGGGACATCAATACTCATAAACGAAGGCCACCAAGAGAGAGGAAGGTCAGAAATCCAGGTGTCCTGACTAACGTCAATCGATGATCCATCTCCAATCATCCAAGAGATATTACCCAGAATAGCCTGGCCAAGCCGACATACTTCCCTCCAAAAAGAGGAACATCCCTGAGGCGGACAGATATGCAAGGCAGACATCCAATCCCCATACCTAGCACACATCGGAGTGCTCCAAAGACAATGTGGCTCCAGAAGGAATCTCGATGCATGTCTGGCAAGAAGGGCCTCCCTTCTAACACTGAGATACTGGATCCCAAGACCACCTTCTTGAATAGGCATACAGACCGTATCCCAGGATAAAAGATGAATACCGTGACCATCCTGCATAGAAGCCCATAGAAAATCTCTGAAACATCTCTCAATCCTCCTAAGGCAAGTAACCGGAATAGCAGCATTCGTCATAAGATACAAGGGAAGAGAAGAAAGGACCGAGCGAATAATAATGATCTTGGCCATCATCGATAGGCCATTGACCTGCTATTCCTCAATCCGCTGGCGAACCCTCCTCTCCAGCTCATAATAGTCAGAGCACCGGGACGTCTTCCCGTTATAGGGATCACCAAATACATAAATCTGTCGGTCTGAGAAGTAATACCCGACAGATTGATAATGGCTTCCCTGGTGGTCCTAGAGGTCTTTGGGCTAAAACATATAGAAGATTTGAGGAAATTAACCTTCTGACCTGACGCCTGATAATAGCACTGAATAATAGAATAGAATGAAGCTGCATTAACAGAAGAAGCCTGACCAAGGAGGATACAGTCATCAGCAAAAAGAAGATGAGAGACCAGGGGCCCCCCCGACCAGCCCTAAATGAAGTAATTCGCCGATCTAGCTGAGCCTGGTAGAAAGCACGTGAAAGATCATCCACAGCCAAGATAAACAGCAAAGGGGATAAGGGGCATCCCTGCCGAAGCCCAACAGCGGAGCGAAAAAACTGAGTCGGACTTCCATTAATGATCAGAGAAAAAGAAGGCCTCTGTATGCAAACCATAATCCACTCAATAAACAGCCCATCAAAACCAAACTCTTGAAGAGAGTGATGCAAGAAGGTCCAACTTAGTCTATCATAAGATCTCTACATATCAAGCTTAACAGCCATAAGGCAATGACTAGCCGGAGCTCTTTGGAGATCATGCATAAACTCCTGGGCAATGAGGACGTTATCCGAAATAGAACGCCCTCTAATGAACGCCCCCTGCTCAGCAGAAATGAGGCGAGGAATCACCAAACTAAGACGGCGAGCTAAAAGACGAGCACAGACCTTGTACAAAGTAGTACAAAGACAAATGGGCCTAAAATGCTGCAGAAGGGACGCATCCGAGCATTTAGGGACAAAAGTAATGAAGGTCTGATTCCATTCTGCAGGAATGTGCTTAGTTAAAAAACAGTCTGAATAGCCTGAACCACCTCCTGCCCAACAATAGCCCAGTAGTAACGGAAGAAAAAAGGTGGGAAACCATCAGCCCAGGGGCCTTATCCGGCCCCAGCTCCCAAAGGGCCTCCCTAATCTCATCCGCTATAATAGACTTGGCAAGCAAGAAATTTTCCTAGGCAGACACCTTCCTAGAGTCCGGAACCGGAATAACCGGGGCTCCATCACCAGTGGATTCCGCCCATCTAGAATGGAAGAAGTGAAGAAGCATAACCCTGATAGACTGAATATCCTCCTGACTATGCCCCTCATCATCAACTAACCTCCGAATCCTATTAGCAGCACGCCGCTTTAGAGTAGCCTGGTGAAGAATCTGGTATTACGGTCCCCATCAGAAATCCACTGAAACCTGGACCTCTGCCCCAATACACCTCCTGCTGCCGAAGGAGGGAGTGATGACGAGCCAGCTTTTCCCGGAGAGAAGAGAGGTCCGAGTCAGCCAGAAAACCATCATGATCTTCCTTAGTTTGCAAGATCTTAATATCATTCTCAACTTGTTCAACTTGTCTGACCAAATCCCACAGCTCCGTCCTATTCCATCTGGACAGTCTGTGTCTGGCCATCCTTAAACGGCGAGATAACCGATAAACAGCATTATCCCTGACTGGAAGATGCAAGATCTGAGAAATAATAGTACGAGCAGCAGAGTGGGCTGCCCAAAAATGTTCAAATCTAAACTGCTTACCCTGATGCTGATCAACCTCAGTGGAAATCAGAATAGGGCAGTGGTCAGAGGCAATCTGAGGAAGGTGAGTGACAGTAACCGCAGGGTGCATATGAATCCACTGATCTGTAGCCAGAGCTCTGTCCAGTCTCTCCCAAACCCGAGCAGACCCCTGATGATTATTGCACCAGGTAAATTGGGGTCTAAAATACCCCAAATCCAGCAATCCGGAAGAACCAATGAAGGATCGGAATTCTTGGATATCAGCAGTGCCAGTAACCCGTCTACCCCCTCATTTCTCATTAGCCTCAGTAATACAGTTGAAGTCCCCAACAATTATAGAAGGAAGACCTTGAGCAAGAAGGGAATGCAATTCCGACCAGAGCACCCTTCTCTCCCGATAGTCCGTGCTGGCGTAGACAGCCGATAGGAGCCAGGGATCAGCAGTTCCTTCAGAGACAACAAGGCCAATCTGCTGATTACACTGATGAAAAGCATTAATTCGAGCAGCAGAGGCACGCCAAATAGCTAGAATACCTCCCGACAATCCATCAGCCTCCACCGCATAAGAGGACCACGAATGGGCAATCTGCCTGCGAAACCGGGCCAAACTATTACCCGACAATCTGGTTTCCAAAAGGATACATATATCAAAATGATATAACTGTAACAATCTACCAAAAGAGGATCGAAATGATGGCTTTCGAGCTCCTCTTACATTCCAAATTAAAATCTTTATTTATAGACTAGGGGAGGCTGGGACCCCTCCCTGGTCTTCCAACATAATACAATCAGAAAGCCCCCTATCATCGGGATACCTTCCCCAGGCGTCGAAACTAAACTGACAAGCGGGCCTTCCGACTGAAGATCAGTCTTATCCAATTGAGGAATCGGCGCCAAGGGCAAGGAATCTGAACCCAAGCCCCTAGAGTCAGCACCAACACTCCCCTCAGAAACCCCAGCATCCAACTCCATATGTGACCTCACCAACACCGGGCTACCTTCCTGGCGACAAGGGGAGAGAGCGACACAATTTTAGCTCCTCCCATTTTAGACAGTGGCGACTTACCCTTCCCCTTCCCCTTTGCTCGATTAGATGAAGACCTAGGAGCCAGAGAAACCTCCGGTCTAGCGCGCTTCAGGGGGCCAGGACCAGCTTCCCTACTCTCCAATTGACCCAATGCACCTGAGTCCAGACCGAGGGTTGCAAAAGGATTTTTGGAAACAACTGAGAGTTTCAAACAATGGTCTCGGGTGCCATCTTCCTTAGAGCTTAACAGGTCCTGTTTCAGTGACTTAAAAACGGCACGTCCTCATTAACCGGCACATCCCCCGTGCCAGAAGCCCTCTGACCCGACGACTTCTTAGATTGGCTGGGCACAGTCACAGGCGCAATCACCATGTTTGAGGAAGAGAAAGATCGCCGGCGAGCCACTTTCACCGGCAACACCCAGCCATCAGCAGATCCCCTGATACCCGATCAAGGCCCTGTAAAATCACTCTGAGAAGTAGCACCGTGGCTAGGGGTAGACGAAGAGGAGTTAGACTGAGACTTCCCCCTCGCAGCCACCTGAAGCCCGGAGATGACTCGCCGCTGCCTAACTGCTGCAAGCCAAGGACCAAAGGCAGAGAATGAAGCTGGGACTGCTTCATTTGACCTAGACAAAGCAGAGCACAAACCTCCCAAAAGCAGCGTTCCGCAGCACAAGCAAATGCCTTGAAGATTTTCATACGCAAACTGCTGCCAAAATGGCTGATTGACTCCTTGAACCCATGTACCTGGCCGAAGTGGGCAATGGAGATCCACCCGGAGACATACCCTCGCGAATGCACCCTGTTCTTTGCCTAAGTAGCAGTGTCAGAGCACACGAATTCTCCCGCCGAAGCCACAATCAATTTGAGGAACTCATCCTTCCAAAACTCCAAAGGGAGGTTTGGCAATCGTACCCATAACAGCACCGACGGAATAGAGTCCTCAGCCGGAGTGAACTCCAGCCACCATGCCGCAGTCCCAATTACTTGACCATTGACTACCCACGGCCGCTGGAGCACCAGATTACAAGCTTCCGATGATGCAAAGCAGAAGATAAGGCATCGAAATGCCATGCTAACAGGAACAATTTCGCCCAAAATTCCAGCGCGCTAGAACTCCCTGGTAATGGCCTCAGCAGGAACCCACTTGTGGAAGGAGCGCACAAGGATAGACCTCTGCTGCCATCCAATCATCTCAGCTTCCAGTTCCTCCGCCGGCATAGCCACCACATCAGGGAACAACACCTCCAGCCTCTCCACCTCCTTTGGCGATGGCGATGGGGTGACTCAGACAAACCTAGCATCCGCAGACCGCCTCCCAGGAACCCCGCCCCTGGCTGTCGCATCCGATGCCATAGGGGAAGAAGAAACAACCAAAGAAGTGTTCAGAGCTAAGGAGAAGAAACGGTGACGGAGATCACCGAGAGATCAGGGAAGAAAAGCAGGAAGCACGAATCTAAAAGCACGGCTAATCAGAGAACCAGAGCCCTGTAAAGCATGATTCTTTGATGCTGTTTTAGCAAAAGGTGCAGAAAAAAATTATTTACAATAATAATATTAAAAAATTATTATTTTAAGTAAATTTTTTATTCAAATAATATTGTTTAAAAGTATCATTTCAAATGATGCTTTTTTCAAGTGGCACTTTCTAAAGCGCCACTGCACAGTGATGCTTTTAAAAAATATTTTTTCTTTCCATTTTATGTAAAGTCTTAATTAATATAGAGAAATAGTGCGTAACTTAAAATGGCTCTTCTTATAAGTGTTATTTCAAACGGTATTTTTTTTTCATAATAAATTAAAAAAATACTACTTAAAGTGCATGGTATTTTTAAAAAAAACACTACTTAAAATTATATTTTTAAAAGTATTATTTTAAATAATATTATTATGTTTTTATAATAAATTAAAAAATATTATTTAAAATAATTTTTTTAAATAATTTTTTTATAATTTTTTTATCCATTATATAAAATCGGTATAAAAAACATTGGTTTTAAAAAACAGCTATGCTCGATGATGCTAGCGGTGCGTGTTCCCATGGATCTCGCTGCAAGTGAAACTAGACATGGGCACTGGGCCGTGCCGTGCCAGGCACGGCCCAGGCCCATCATGCCAGAAAAATTACCGTGTCGTGCCTGGCACGGCCCATTAATAAATGGGCCATGCCAGGCACGCCCACTAAAAAAATTCAAATTTGGCACGGCCCGTGACCTATCAAGAAATGAACAACGGGCTGTGCCTGGCACGGACCAGCAGGGCCGTTGTTGGCCTGTGCCAAAACGGCCCTTCTGGGCCGTTTTGTGGGCCGTTGCTGGGCCGTGCCATGGCACGGCCCAGAAGGACCGTTTTGGCATGGCAGAAGGACCGTTTTGGCACGGCCCAGCAACGGCCTGCTGGGCCATGCCAGAACGGCCCTGCTGGGCCATTTTGTGGGCCGTACCATGGCACGGCTGGTGCTAGGAGCACACTGTGTGCCTAGGCACCAGCCAGCTGATCCAAGCCATGATCCTGATCGGCGATGATGGATTCAATGATTGCGATCAATCTGATCGGAGATGATCCGACGGTTGTGATCAATCCATGCCATAATCCTGATCGGCGATGATCGATCCGACGGTTGCGATCCATCCGATCGGCGATGATCCGATGGTTGCGATTGATCCAAGTCATGATCCCGATCAGCGATGATCGATCAGACCGTTGCGATCAATTTGATCGGAGACGATTCGATGGTTGCGATCGATCCAAGTCATGATCCCGATCGAGGATGATCGATCCGACAGTTGTGATCCATCCGATCAGCAATGATCCGATGATTGCGATCGATCCAAGCCATGATCCCGATCGACGATGATCGATTGGATCATTGCGATCAATCCGATCGGAGACGATCTAACGGTTGCGATCGATCCAAGCCATGATCTCGATCGGGGATGATCGATCCGATGGTTGCGATCTATCCCATCGGCGATGATCCAACGGTTGCGATCGATCCAAGCTATGATCCTGATCGGCGATGATCGATCGGACCATTGCGATCAATCCGATCGGAGATGATCCTGTTGGGAATTGTATCCTAAAGCCAATCATTTGTTGATTGTACTGATGTAAATTGTATATAAATTGATATATTAATAAAGTTATTTGGCAGTTTATTCATTACAAGAACATCTTCTTAATACTCCTGAAAGTAATGAAGCCCTTAGGATCTTCCTCACGATAAAGGAGGATTTATCTTAGAAGGTCCTTAAAAGAGTTCGCGACCAAATGATATACTATGACAGGGCCATAGTACTATCAATTATAGGACGTTGTATATCATATTTGTTGGTTATCCTCTTAACCAAGGAGTGTAGAGACACTGGTATGACATACAGGTGAAAGTGTAGGAGTACATTTCACCGAACGTGACTCATTTCGGATACTCTGCTGTCAAGAGTTAATCCGAGAAGATATAGGTATAAGTATCCTTCAGACCTGAAGATCACAACCAGTGGCTTACAAGCAACTCATTGTACTTAGGTGCCGGACCACCTGGATTTCTAATCCAGCTACGAAAGGTTACTGGGTGCAGTCAAGTACTTGTGGTAGTCAGTTGTGGATCAAGATGGAATTTGACCTATCCCATTAAAAGGAGAAATGCTTGTGTTTCAATTTAGCAAGACCTTGGCCAAGGCACTTCATGTGAAAGTCACATGATCACTAAAGTTGAAATCACTTTATGGATTTGCTATTTAGAGTTGACAGGCTCTCAAGCCATCCTTAGCATTTATGGTCAAGATGATGAATTATACGGTAACTGTTTCTTAGGGTTCTTGGAGTTTGCTCGGCAACTCTTCGACCTATCCGGACGTCGGGTTCCATTGCTAGATGGGCACATCGATTAGTATAGAAAGTTGTTTCTATGCTACCGGCTTAGGTTCGAACCTAGAGAGTCACACGCATAGAAGTTTCCTAGGATGATCTATTTGCTGATCAACGATTGAGAATCGTATATGATTTAATTAATCAATTTGATTGATTGAATTATCTCAATTGGGTTAAGTACAATTGAATAAGATTCAATTTGGTTTAAGTCCATTAGAAGGACAAGTCAATTTCAAATATTGATTTGAAATTAGACTTGATTTGAATTTAAATAGATTCAGGACTAGCCAAATTTGATTTGGGCTTGGACCATGATCTATGTGGGTTAAGTCAAATAAATTCAGATCAGAACCCAAACCTCTCGAATATGGATCTCATATGATGAGATGGCTAAAATCTCATCTCATGAGATAGAATTTAATGCATGACATTTATTTACCGAACGTCGGATTTATCCCTCGTCTCTTTGGTTTTCTCCGAACGACGGAACTAAACCAAAGGCCGCGACTCCTTGGTTTTCTCCGAACATCGGAATTAAACCAAGCGCCGCACCTTCGGCGTCTCTTCGCTTTTGCCAAACGACGGATTCTTAAATGTCAGAATTAAATGTCAAGGCTAAATCGAGACTATAAATAGAGGGCATTCCCTCACTAGAGAACACAGAACAAAAATAGAACAACAATACACGATTTGTTATGGATTGTAATTCTAAATTGTCGTGGATTGTAATTCTAAAATGTTAGAATAGAAAATCCTGGTGATTCTGGTGTTAGCGGAAGCCTGGTGGATCTTGGAGGAAGATTCAAGTGAGAGGATTCAAGATCAGCAAAGCTATTTTTTCGCGAGCTAGCACTCCTGAAATCTGATCATTCGGGGCTTCGCGTGGACGATACTAGAGGCCGGACGATTGAACGGCTGCAGAGCAATAAGGATTTACCTACTGTTCTTAAGGTAAGTGATTTGATCCCTAGATCTTAAGGCAGGCTTCAAGATAATAGTGTGACTAGTCATCTTGAAGATCAAGATATGATCTTGATGTTTTTATATGCATATTTTAGATCAAACGACCCTGAATATATAGGCAAAGATATGATCTTGATGCATATTAGATAGATTAATATGTAATCTTTTAATTTCCGCAATGATAATAGTTATCAATTTTTAAAAATATGCATGCCTCGGAGACTATTTCTCCTACAAATGGTATCAGAGCCATGGTTTCGTTAATGATCTAATTTATTGCATGTAAATTAATATTCTCATTAATTGTGTAATTATGGCTAAAACTTATCACAAGGCCATATGGTCACAGGTGGATTGAAAATCCGAATTACCCATTCAATGAGGTATTCTGTGACATATTGCCGTGCGATTGTTTTATCGTTGATGCTTTGTTTAAAGAAAATTTAAATTGTGCTTTGGCATCAAAACATAGATTACACACACTCTCAAAAGATATTTTATATTTGATACATATTGATGTTGTATAAAACCATAATATTTGCATGTTTAGTATAAAAACATAGATATGATATATGATGGCATGATGTCTATGTTATAAAACATACAAATATTTATGAGAGTTTTATTTGAATGTCAAATATTAGTTCATAATTTTTTTTAGATATGATCTAAATATAGGAATTATGAGTAGTAACATTATGCTTGATTGAAATATATGACATGTTAACATGAAATATATTTAATCATTTGGGTTAGCTAAATCGGGTCCATAAAGGGTTAGACTCTAAGGTTTAAATCAACTGGACTAAAAGAGTATTTGTTCAAATCTAATTAGATTAGGTTAAGAATGCTCTAAATCAAACAATAGTTGTAGTTGATCAAGTCCTTCTCTTTGATTAAACCAAATGGAAGTAGATAGGCTCCGTGGTTGAGCATGAATCTATTAGATGGTCAAATCAGAATTGGTTAACCATATGATGTCAATGGTTGGGATGACAAGTGCTCTCAGGATGAACCATGATTCAGATCATTTTGAGGTTGACCCATGCCTGTAAGGATATCAGTATGACTGATTTAGGTGCCACTTAACCTGACTTAATCTTGTTTCATTCTACCGATTTCATAGATTCAGTGGGAGAACTTGATTAGTCAATTTATCTTCATATTATTAAAATCCTCTAAAATTATTAGGTCCTTAAAATGAAATAGTTATATGATAACTAGATCATAGCCTCCCATTAAGGTGGGTGATAATGAGTCCGATGTCTTGATAATCATTGGAGGCACTCCATGCCTGGTGCTTGTCAACCATCGGAATTATCATTCATTATATGATAAGTCAGCGTAACTATTAAATAAACAGTCAGGTGAGCCGAGCTTCACTCGGGCTTGGTTGTCTATTGATAGGTTACACTGATTATATCATTTAATGGTTGGACCTAACCAGAACTTTCAGTGGAGGCACTTCATGCCTGCTGAAGAGGTACATGGGGCAAAACTGAACACTAAGAATTGTTTGGGGAAACAATTGGTTTTGAACCTACTCTTAGATGCATATGGGTTAGCCAAGCTTCACTTGGGCCTGTATGTAGTTTATGTAGATCTTAGTGCCCGCTAAAGAATTAAGAATAATTCTTCGAATTGGGGTGTAGAGGCTGCCAATTTGAACAAAATAGTGGGAGAATCTTTAGACTAAAGTCCAAGTCTTTAGACTGAATCAATTTATATACTAATAAACTTTAGTTTTTCCTTATGCAGAACATGGCCACTAATTTATCATTAAGGTCCCTATTGGATAGTGACAAATTGAATGGTTCCAATTTCAATAGCTGGTTCAGAAAACTTAAGATCGTCCTTGAGCATGAGAGGATTCTATATATTCTGAATAATCCTGCACCAAAGATACCTGATGCAAACACCCAAAGTTCTGAGAGAGACACTTATCAGAAGTGGCTCAATGATAGAACTAGCGTGCGTTGTATCATGTTAGCAGCAATGAACGATGAATTCGGTCGCCGGTTCGAGAATGCTCAGCCAGAAGAAATCATTCAAGCGTTGAATGAATCTTTCGGCACACCCGACGATGTTGAAAGGCACAAGACTAGTTGTGCTATTTTCAATGCTCGAATGAGAGATGGATCTCCTGTCACTGATCATGTATTGTACATGATCGAGAAGATAGAACTCCTAAGCAAGCTCGGCTTTCCCTTACATGAGCAGTTGGGAAAAGATGCGATCCTGAATTCCTTGCCTCCATCCTTCCGACCTTTCCTTACTCATTTTCGAATGACAAAGCCTGCAGTCAACTACCACGGTTTGTTGGGGTTGTTACAGAACTTTGAGAAGGATAACCAGCTCTCTAAGGGTTTGGTTAATGTGGTTGAAGGATCTAAGGTAGGGCGTAAACCCTTTGGGAAAGGGAAGAAGAAAAAGAATAATAAAAGGGTGCAACATGCTAGGACATCTATAAGGGGTCAGATGCAGAAGAAAGTTGATAAAAGTCAAGCTGAATGCTTTCACTGCAAGATGCAAGGGCACTGGAAGAGGAACTGTCCTCTTTACATTGCCACACTTGATCCAAACAGGCCAAAGAAGAAAAAGGAGCAAGATGTTGCTCAACAAGGTATTTATATGATAACACCTTGTAATTTTTCTATATATGATAATCAGACCTGGGTATTGGATACCGGGAGTCCTTTTAACATTTGCAATTCATTGCAGGGACTACAGGTCACCAGAAGATTTGAGGACAATGAAAGATTCCTAAATGTCGGCGATGGAAGATTAGTTCCAGTACTGGCATTAGGAGTTCTTGAAATAGTTTTCAATAGAAATGTCATTATACTAAATGATTGTCATTTTTGCCCAACGTTCTTATTGAACGTAATTTCTGTAGGCCTTCTGGCCAAAAATAATTATGAAATTTCAATAAAGGATGTTACTTTGAATATCATTATGAATGGAGTCACTGTAATGACTGGGCATTTATCTAATGGCATTTATATATTATCACAGCCTGTGAATGTAGTGTACCAATCAAGTAAGCGCCCTAGAACAACTGATGTCACAGATATTTATCTTTGGCACCATCGGCTGGGTCATATCAACAAGAACAGATTAAACAGGTTAACTCAGGAGGGCATCCTTCGAGTTGATGATTGTGAATCATTAACTACCTGTGAATCATGTCTTCTTGGTAAAATGACCAAGTCATCTTTTACTGGAAAAGGTGAAAGAGCCAAAGAGCTATTGGGTCTAGTACATACTGATGTATGTGGACCAATGAGCACTTGTGCCAAAGGTGGATACTACTACTTCATTACTTTTACAGACGACCTTTCTAGGTTCGGTTATGTCTATCTTATGCGACATAAATCTGAATCGTTTGAAATGTTCAAACTATCATAAAGAAGTAGAAAAACAAACAGGAAAATGTATTAAGACCCTTCGATCAGATCGAGGAGGCGAATACCTTTCCAATGAATTTGTGACATATTTAAAGGAGAATGGATTCTCTCCCAATGGACTCCTCCTGGAACACCGCAACATAACGGTGTGTCGGAAAGAAGGAATCGAACTCTGTTAGACATGGTTCGGTCCATGATGGGTTTTGCAAGCTTGCCAATATCATTTTGGGGATACGCATTAGAATCAGCTTGTCATATTCTTAATAAGGTTCCAAGTAAGTCTGTTTCTAAAACTCCACATGAGATGTGGTATGGACATAAACCGGTTATTACCTATCTGAGAGTCTGGGGGTGTCCGGCTTATGTGAAACGTGCAAAATCAGACAAACTTGAACCCAAATCTGACAAATATTTTTTCATCGGCTATCCGAAAGAAACAAAAGGATATTACTTCTACAATACTGAAGAACAAAAGTTGTTCATTAGTAATAGAGCAGTTTTTCTTGAAAAGGAGTTCCTTAGTGAAGGAACAAATAGCTCTAATGTTGAACTTGAGGAAGTTCATCAAGTAGAAGGAACAACACAAACCAGTGAACCCCTAGAATCTGAGTTGATTAGATCAAACTCAAAACCCATTTTAGATGCACCATTAAGGCGATCTGGTAGAGTACCACATCAACCGGACAGATACTTGGGTTTCTTGGTCCAGAACGATGATCCTGTTGAACTCGATGAGAACAACGAGGATCCGATCACCTATATGGATGCTATGCAAAGGACTGACTCTAATAAATGGCTTGATGCCATGAAATCCGAACTTGATTCCATGAAGGACAATAATGTATGGACATTAGTTGACCCACCCGAAGGGATAAAACCCATAGGGTGTAAATGGGTTTTCAAGAGGAAAAGAGGCGCAGACGGAAAGGTAGAGACCTATAAAGCACGTCTGGTTGCCAAGGGGTATCGTCAACGTTATGGTATTGACTATGACGAAACGTTTTCTCCTGTGGCAATGCTGAAATCCATTCGGATTATGCTAGCTATAGCAGCACACTTCGATTATGAGATTTGGCAGATGGATGTTAAAACCGCTTTTCTAAATGGTGATTTAGAAGAACAGGTGTATATGATACAGCCTGAAGGTTTTATATCTGAAGACGAGTCTAAAGTGTGCAGGCTACAGAAGTCTATTTATGGACTTAAGCAAGCATCAAGGAGTTGGAACATACGATTTGATAAAGTGATCAAATCTTATGGCTTTATTAAGAATAAAGAAGAACCTTGCATTTATAAATGGGCTAACGATTCTGTTATTGTATTTCTTGTATTATATGTGGATGATATTCTCTTAATCGGGAATGATATCCCTGCATTACAAGGAATAAAGACATGGTTATCATCACAATTCTCCATGAAAGATCTGGGAGAAGCATCATACATCCTAGGGATGAAGATCTATAGAGATAGATCTAAGAGGATGCTAGGTTTATCCCAATCTACGTACATTGACACAGTGCTAAAGAGGTTTAGCATGGAGAATTCCAAGAAAGGCTATCTTCCGATAGGCCATGGAATTCATCTTTCTAAGAAGGATTGTCCGACAACTCCTAATGAAAGAGAACGTATGAGTCGAATTCCATATGCTTCGGCAGTAGGATCGATTATGTACACCATGACATGTACAAGACCAGATGTGGCATACTCACTAGGAGTAGTGAGTAGATACCAATCTGATCCAGGAGAAAAACACTGGCAAGTTGTTAAGACAATCCTTAAGTATTTGAGAAATACTAAGGACCAGTGGTTAGTCTATGGAGAGTCTGATTTGAAACTTGTTGGATATACTGATTCCAGTTTTCAATCAGATCATGATGATAGCAAAAGTGTATCGGGTTTCGTGTTTATCCTAAATGGTGGAGCTGTTTGCTGGAAAAGTTCAAGCAACATACAGTGGCAGATTCGGTGTGCGAGGCAGAGTACATCGCTGCATCAGATGCTGCGAAAGAAGCTGTGTGGCTGCGAAAGTTCATCTCCGAGCTTGGAGTGACACCTTCCATAGATGAACCAGTCCTGTTATACAGTGACAGCACTGGTGCCATAGCTCAAGCAAAGGAACCACGAGCACATCAGCGCACCAAGCACATACTGCGCCGGTTTCATCTTATTCGAGAGATAGTAGACCGAGGTGACATAAATCTTCAGAAGATTGATGGAAAGGAAAACCTAGGTGACCCATTTACTAAAGCACTCAGCATCAAGGAGTTTGACAACTATAAGTTGAAGATGGGTATTAGATACTGTAATGAGTGGCTTTAGGCTAAGTGGGAGTTTGTTGGGAATTGTATCCTAAAGCCAATCATTTGATGATTGTGCTGATGTAAATTGTATATAAATTGATATATTAATAAAAGTTATTTGGCAGTTTATTCATTACAAGAACATCTTCTTAATACTCCTGAAAGTAATGAAGCCCTTAGGATCTTCCTCACGATAAAGGAGGATTTATCTTAGAAGGTCCTTAAAAGAGTTCGCGACCAAATGATATACTATGACAGGGCCATAGTACTATCAATTATAGGACGTTGTATATCATATTTGTTGGTTATCCTCTTAACCAAGGAGTGTAGAGACACTGGTATGACATACAGGTGAAAGTGTAGGAGTACATTTCACCGAACGTGACTCATTTCCGGATACTCTGCTGTCAAGAGTTAATCCGAGAAGATATAGGTATAAGTATCCTTCAGACCTGAAGATCACAACCAGTGGCTTACAAGCAACTCATTGTACTTAGGTGCCGGACCACCTGGATTTCTAATCCAGCTACGAAAGGTTACTGGGTGCAGTCAAGTACTTGTGGTAGTCAGTTGTGGATCAAGATGGAATTTGACCTATCCCATTAAAAGGAGAAATGCTTGTGTTTCAATTTAGCAAGACCTTGGCCAAGGCACTTCATGTGAAAGTCACATGATCACTAAAGTTGAAATCACTTTATGGATTTGCTATTTAGAGTTGACAGGCTCTAAGCCATCCTTAGCATTTGTGGTCAAGAGGATGAATTATACGGTAACTGTTTCTTAGGGTTCTTGGAGTTTGCTCGGCAACTCTTCGACCTATCCGGACGTCGGGTTCCATTGCTAGATGGGCACATCGATTAGTATAGAAAGTTGTTTCTATGCTACCGGCTTAGGTTCGAACCTAGAGAGTCACACGCATAGAAGTTTCCTAGGATGATCTATTTGCTGATCAACAATTGAGAATCGTATATGATTTAATTAATCAATTTGATTGATTGAATTATCTCAATTGGGTTAAGTACAATTGAATAAGATTCAATTTGGTTTAAGTCCATTAGAAGGACAAGTCAATTTCAAATATTGATTTGAAATTAGACTTGATTTGAATTTAAATAGATTCAGGACTAGCCAAATTTGATTTGGGCTTGGACCATGATCTATGTGGGTTAAGTCAAATAAATTCAGATCAGAACCCAAACCTCTCGAATATGGATCTCATATGATGAGATGGCTAAAATCTCATCTCATGAGATAGAATTTAATGCATGACATTTATTTACCGAACGTCGGATTTATCCCTCGTCTCTTTGGTTTTCTCCGAACGACGGAACTAAACCAAAAGCCGCGACTCCTTGGTTTTCTCTGAACATCGGAATTAAACCAAGCGCCGCGCCTTCGGCGTCTCTTGCTTTTGCCAAACGACAGATTCTTAAATGTCAGAATTAAATGTCAAGGCTAAATCGAGACTATAATAGAGGGCATTCCCTCACCAGAGAACACAGAACAAAAAATAGAACAAATACACGGTTTGTCATTGATTGTAATTCTAAATTATCATGGATTGTAATTCTAAAATGTTAGAATAGAAAATCCTGGTGATTCTGGTGTTAGCGGAAGCCTGGTGGATCTTGGAGGAAGATTCAAGTGAGAGGATTCAAGATCAGCAAAGCTATTTTTCCGCGAGCTAGCACTCCTGGAAATCTGATCATTCGGGGCTTCGCATGGACGATACTAGAGGCCGGACGATTGAACGGCTGCAGAGCAATAAGGATTTACCTACTGTTCTTAAGGTAAGTGATTTGATCCCTAGATCTTAAGGCAGGCTTCAAGATAATAGTGTGACTAGTCATCTTGAAGATCAAGATATGATCTTGATGTTTTTATATGCATATTTTAGATCAAACGACCCTGAATATATAGGCAAAGATATGATCTTGATGCATATTAGATAGATTAATATGTAATCTTTTAATTTCCGCAATGATAATAGTTATCAATTTTTAAAAATATGCATGCCTCGGAGACTATTTCTCCCTACAGATCCGACGGTTGCGATCGATCCAAGCCATGATCCCATTCGGCGATAATCGATCCGATGGTTGCGATCGATCCGATCGGAGATGGTCGACGGTTGCAATCGATCCATGCTATGATCCCGATCGGTGATGATTGATCCAACGGTTGTGATCCATTTGATCAGCGATGATCCGACGGTTGCGATCAATACAAGCCATGATCCGATCGGTGATGATCGATCCGATGGTTACGATCCATCCAATCGGAGACGATCTGACGGTTGCAATCGATCCAAGTCATGATCCTGATCGGCGATGATCAATCCAACAGTTACGATCCATTCGATCGGAGACGATCCGATGGTTGCGATCGATCCAAGCCATGATCCCGATCGACAATGATCGATCGGACTGTTGCGATCAATCCGATCGGAGACGATCCGATGTCTGCGATCAATCTAAGCCATGATCTTGATCGGCGATGATCAATCTGGTTGCAATCCATCTGATCGGAGATGATCCGACGTCTGCGATCGATCCAAGCCATGATCCCAATCGGCGATGATCAATCCGATGGTTGCGATCCATCCGATCGAGATGATCCGACAGTTGCAATCCATCCGATCGGAGACGATCGATCCATGCCATGATCCTGATCTGCTATTATCGATCGAACGGTTGCGATCTATCCAATCGGAGACGATCCGACGATTGCGATCGATCCAAGCTATGATCACGATCGGCGATGATCGATCGGACCATTGTGATCAATTCGATCGGAGACGATCCGACGTCTTCGATCGATCCAAGCCATGATCCCGATCGGCGATGATCGATCCAACGGTTGTGATCGATCCAAGCCATGATCTCGATCTGTGATAATCGATCCGACGGTTGCGATCAATCCAAGCCATGATCCCGATGATTGATCGAACCATTGCGATCAATCCGATCGGAGACGATTCGACGGTTGCGATCGATCCAAGCCATGATCCCGATCGGGGATGATCGATCCAACGGTTGCGATCTATCCCATCGGAGACGATCCAAGAGTTGCGATCAATCCAAGCCATGATCCCGATCGGCGATGATCGATCCGACGGTTGCGATCCATCCGATCGGCGATGATCCGACGGTTGCGATCTTTCTATTTTTTTCTTCTTACTTATTGTATTATGTTCTAGAGGTCAGGCCTAGCCCCCCTCCCTTCTGTACCATTTTAATTTTAAATTAATAAACTGGTAGGGGTCTATGCCAAACCCCCCACCATTATGGTGGCTTTATATTAATAAAATTTCTTTATTCCTAATAAATTTTTAATTTATCAAAAAAAATTATATTTTTTATAATTTTTTATTTGAGCTGTGCATAGGCCAGGCCCAGGTGGGCCATACCTGGAACGGCCCAGGCCACATGGGCCGTGCCTGGCATGGCCCACCTGAGCTGGCACGGCCCACCTGGGCCGGCACGGCTCAAGCCTGACACGGCCCAGGTGGGCCGTGCCGGCATGGCACAATGGGCCGGCCCAGGCCCGTCATGGGCCGTGCCGTACTGGGCCAACAGAAAAAAATTTTTGGGCCCGACACGGCCTGGTACTGTAGCAGTGCCGGGCCATGCCTGGTACGGCCCATCAGGGCTTGGGCGTGTCGTGCATGGCACGGCATGACCCAGTGCCCACCTCTAAGTGAAAGATGCTTTAAACTTGGCAGGCAGCAAGCAGCAGAAGCTACTCCTCTCCTGTTACACCCATCGATTCACATGATTTCCGGCCTTCCCTTGTTATTATCAATCTCACTTCTTTCCAACCCCCTCCCCGTCTAGAAGCATAGATGATTCGATTTGGATTGAGTTATTTGTTAGTATATTTTTAAATTAATATGCCCACTTATTAATTATAAAAAATATTTTTTAATTATATAAGAAATCTAAATTCAAATACAACATATATATATATACATATATAATGATGTGACTGGTGCAGTCACAAGGATAATTTCGGCAAAACCAAAATTAGTGCGCCCGGCGTCTCCAAGCCCGCCGAGTCGGCCTCGACCATTCCTGGTCGGCCCTTCTCGGCCTCGGCGTCTCCAAGCCCGCCGAGTCGGCCCCGACCATTCCTGGTCGGCCCTTCTCGGCCCCGGCATCTCCAAGCCTACCGAATCGGCCCCGACCATTCCTGGTCGGTCCTTCTCGGCCCCGGCATCTCCAAGCCCACCGAGTCGGCCCCGACCATTCCTGGTCGGTCCTTCTCGGTCCCGGCGTCTCCAAGCCCGTCGAGCCGGCCCCGACCATTCCTGGTCGGCCCCGCCCCGGCACTCCCTGGTCGGCAAGGCTGGCCCCGGCCACCCCTGGCCGACCCAACTAGGCCTCGACTCCCTCGGGAGAGTCAAGACTTCCCGGTTTCCTCCAAATCTGCCCCAACACGGCCCTGGTAGCTCAGGACGCTACCTCTCTGACCCTCGCCGCCTGACAATGCCAGATCCAACTACCCACTGGCCACGCTGCTGATGGGACTGGACCCAACTACCCAATAGCCCCACTAGTTGATGGGACTTAGCCCACCAACCGCCGTTTTCTCCCTCTCCGATGGGACAGGACTCACCAACCAGCCCAGATTCACACAACTCCCAAGAACTCCATGGACATTCTCTTTTCACGGAATCCCACGTGATTATGCAGATGTCAACCCCTATAAAGAGGTGAATCCACTCAGTAATCAGGTATGAGCGATATCCCCAAGAAATCGCTATCCTAACACCCAGAGAGGAATCCCTCCTCCCCGAGAATACCTTTTTCATCTAAAAAAGAGCTCATTTAAGCTCCTCTTCTGCTATGTCCTCGATTGCTGACTTGAGCGTCGGAGGGTCCCACCGAGAATCCCTCCGGTCCTAGGGCTTTTTGCAGGAAACTCGGTGAAGCAAAGATCCTCTGATCAATCCGCTTTCTCATCCCAACGTTCAGGATCAGTGATCAAGCGTCATCAGATTGGCACGCCAGGAAGGGGGGCGCAGTGCAGGACGCAGTAGGTATCTCAGGGCCTCCCTGTGCTACATCTCGCCGGACTCTATTCCCCCCTCTTTTCTTCTTGAAGCCATGGTGGTAACACGAGCTCAGGACGCTTCCGTTAGCTGTCCAGCGGGCTTCCCCCGCCGGTCAGGCAGCAGGAGGCCAATCCCCCTGCTACCGATCCTCCCATCACCTGCCCACGCCGGATGCAGCTATTCAGACTGCGAGCGACTAGCGACCCTCTCCCAACAAGTCCAATCTCTCACCGCTATGGTCCATGGGCTCCAGCAGCAATAGTCCATGGCCACCCAGCACCAGACCGCTCCCCCCGCCAGTCAGCAGTCGGCGAGGGGAGGCTCTCCTCGGTGGAGGCCAGTCGGCGGAGGCCGATCGTCGCCCAGCTTCCCCTAGGAAGCCTCGCCGTGAGCCCCCCAAGCGGCCACGTTCGGGCCAGCTTCCCCTAGGAAGCCTCGCCATAAGCCCCCCAAGCGGCCACGGTCCCCCGAACGTGGCCCCAGCAAACTTCCTCCCGAGCCGCATTATCAGGAGGAGCCAAAGCGGAAGTCCCGACTCCCGCATCTTTCTTCTCTCTTTCTTCCTCTTCTTCTTCCTCCGAACCATCCCGGAGGGCTCCGGCAATCAGCCGCCAGGCAGAGGAATGCCTGGATGAGTACAATAGGTGACTAGATGAACTCGCCAGGAAAATCAATCACCAACCGGAGGAAGAGTTTGACACCCGTCCTCCTTACACCCGCCGGATATTGGAGGAGCCTGTTCCCTCCCAATTCCGCTTCCCCCAGGTGGATCCGTACGATGGTACGATAGATCCTCTCGACCATCTCGAGAGCTATAAAGCGATGATGCAAGTCCAAGGTGCTTCGGATGCCCTTCTCTGTAAAGCCTTCCCTGCCACTCTACGGAAGGCCGCTCGCGCATGGCACTCGCGCCTGCCCCCTCACAGCATCGATTCCTTCCGGGAGCTGGAGAAGGCCTTTCTGGCACACTTGATGCCTGCCGGCGATCCCAAGGGTAGCGGACAACCTCTTCTCCATGCGCCAGAAGGAGGGGGAGTCGCTGTGGGACTTTGTGTCCCGGTTCAAGGCTGCCGCCCTCGAAGTCTACCATCTCGACGACGCGGTAGCAACATTGGCGCTGAAGCGGGGACTCCTCTCATCCCACTTCACCTTCTCCTTGGACAAAAAACCCCCGAGCTCTTACTCCGACCTCCTCCTTCGGGCAAAAGTACATCCGTGCGGATGAGGCTGACTTCACCCGCCGAGAATCTTCAAGGAGCTCCAGCCACAAGCCCGCTCGCCCTGAGCCGAGTGGACCCCCTCGACACCGGCGATCTGACCCGCCTCGCCGACCCGACAACAGGCGCCGGAGCCCTGTCCCCAACGAGAGCAAGCTCACGCCTCTTCTCGCCCCTCGATCCCACATCCTAATGGAGATCGAGGGCGAGCCTTACTTCCAGCGCCCTCCCCCCATAAAGAAAGGTCCTCCCCGACAAAAGCCGTTACTGCCAATTCCACCGGGATTATGGCCATGACACTGACAGCTGCTACAGCTTGAAGCGGGCCATCGAGGAGCTCATTCAGCGGGCTACCTCGGCAAGTATGTTCAGAAGACATCGCTGCCGCTGCCGACCCTCATGGGACCTCCACCTGCTCAAGCCGCGTCGACAACGCCCCCACAGAGCGGACGGTGGGAATGGTGTCCTAGGGATCAGCTTCTGCATCCAAGCGGCCGAGAGGGGAGGAGGTGCCGAACAATGTAATTCCTGGGGAATCTGCTGTTATGGAAAATGTCAACAATGAAGGCGTCGTCGTCTCTATGACGATCGCCAAGCACCATGTAAAAAGGATATTAGTTGATAGTGGCAGCTCAGCTGACATCCTTACTTATGACGCTTTTGTTCGGATGGGATTATCTTTAGACTCCCTTCAACCTGTGGCGGCCCCGTTGGTTGGGTTCACTGGGGACTCTGTAAGGGTTGAAGGCGAGATACTTTTGCCTGTGACAGCCGGAACGCCGCCATGCCAAAGCACAGTGATCATGAAATTCCTGGTCGTGAGGGTCCTTTGGCGTACAATGCCATTCTCGGGCGTCCAGGTCTGAACCTTTTGGATGCAGTTATCTCCACCGACGTTTACTGTTGCAGTTCCCACTAGTGCAGGAGTTGGAGAGATGCGGTGAGACCAGCCCGGTCCTGCCCTGTTACCACGCGGCATCAAGTCCTCTGGAAGCTGAACCAGCTTTAGAAGCATCCGACCCAGGGACTCTAGCAAGGGAGGGGAACCAGCTGAGCACCTCCTAACTTTCCCTCTTGGAGACGACTCGACGAAGACCATCCGTGTCGGGGACTCCTTTCCCCAGAGGATCGGGAGCGCCTCTTGACCTTTTTGAGGGCTAACTCGGACGTTTTCGCTTGGTCAGCATCTGATATGCCCGGCATCCCTCCGGAGGTAATCACCCACAAGCTCAACATTGACTCATGGTACCGTCCAATCCGCCAAAGGAAGAGAAGCTTCGCTCCGATCGGCAGAAGGCTATTGATGAGGAAGTCAACAAGCTGCTCAGTGCCGACCACATCCAGGAGGCACACTACCCTAGTTGGCTGGCCAATGTGGTCATGGTACGTAAGGCAAACGGGAGCTAGAGAATTTGCATAGACTTCACCGACCTCAACAAAGCATGTCCGAAAGACAGCTTTCCCCTGCCAAGGATAGATCAGCTGGTGGATTCTACCTCTGGGCACGAACTCCTCAGCTTCATGGATGCCTTCTCCGGATATAATCAGATAAGGATGGACCCCAGCGACGAGCACACATCCTTTGTAACGAGAAAGGCATTTATTGCTACAAAGTGATGCCTTTCGGCCTCAAGAATGCGGGGGCAACCTACCAAAGGTTGATGAATAGAGTGTTCCAGGACCAGCTAGGCCGAATATGGAGGTTTATGGAGATGCATGCTAACAAAGAGCACCCGCGCCTCCGATCACGTCTCCGACTTGGAAGAAACCTTTAATAACCTCCGTCATTTCCAAGTCAGGCTGAACCCCAAGAAATGTGCTTTCGGGGTCACGGCGGGCAAGTTCCTGGGTTTCATGGTGACCCAGCGGGGGATCGAGGTGAACCCGGAGAAGATCAGCGCTATACTCGACATGAGGCCACCATCCAGCAAGAAGGAAGTGCAGCGACTAACAGGGAGGATAGCGGCTCTAAGCCGTTTCCTCTCCAAATCGGCCGAGAGATGCTTGCCTTTCTTCAAGGCCCTGCGAAAGATGAACAGCTTCGAGTGGGCGGACGATTGCCAGAAAGCCTTCGACGGGTTGAAGGCATTCCTGTCCTCTTCGCGCTCCTATCCAAGCCAAGAGACGGGGAAAGTCTCTTCCTCTACTTAGCCGCTTCTCCGAAAGCCGTTAGCTCAGTCCTGGTGAGTCTCGACGCTGATGGGACCCAGAGACCGGTCTATTATGTGAGCAAGGTCCTCCATGACGCAGAAGTTAGATACTCCAAGATAGAGAAAGTTATTTTCCCTGATAGTTTCCGCCCGATGCCTCCGCCCATACTTTCAAGCTCATCCTATCGTGGTGCTCACGGATCAGCCCCTTCGAGCCATCCTGGCTCGTCCGGATACCTCAGGCCGACTCGCCAAGTGGGCCATCAAGCTAGGAGAGTTCGATCTCTCCTTCTAGGCACGACCGGCTCTGAAGTCCCAAGTTTTAGCTGACTTCCTAGTTGAATGCACTTGGGCGGAGGAGGCGACTAAAGAGGTTGCCAAGGAACAGCGCGAGCCCGAACCAAACGGCGATGGAGAAACTTGGATCCTTCATGTGGATGGCGCATCAAACTCTCAGGGAAGCGGCGCCGGCCTCATTCTTGCCGAGCCGGGGGGAGAGAGGACAGAATGCGCCCTGCGGTTTCTATTCGAGGCCACCAACAATCAAGCTGAATACGAAGCCCTATTGGCCGGATTAAGGCTAGCACAGGAGTTTGGAATAAGGCATCTCAGAGCTTTCACAGACTCGCAACTTGTCTGGGCAAATCAACGGAGAGTACGAGGCACGTGACCCTATTATGACCCAGTACTTGAGCAAGGTTCAGCTTTTGATCTCCCCACTACCTTACTTCAGTATCAGTTACATTCCCAGAGTGAGAATGCCAAGGCCGACATCCTCTCTCGTCTGGATACCTCTGCCGACGGCATGGCAAAGATGCTTATATTGAACATTTGGAAAGACCTAGCATAGAGGATAGCGAGGAAATCCTCCCGCTCACCCAAGAGCCCACATGGATGGATGCCTACGTTCGCTATCTCACTGACGGTACACTCCCTGAAGACCGCAATGAAGCCAGGCTGCTCAGGTGGAGGGCCTTCAAATTTATCCTCCTTGACGACGTCTGTACAGAAGATCGTTCTCCTACCCCCTGTTCAAGTGTGTAGGACCCGCCGATGCTGACTACATCCTTAGAGAAATCCACGAGGGCATCTGTGAAATCATCTGGGGGGCAGATCCTAGCCCAAAAGGCTCTTCGTCAGGGATACTTCTGGCTCACTATGAGGGAAGATGCGGCTAAATTAGTTCAGAAATGCGATGGTTGTCAGCGCCACGCACACATTCAACATCAACCATCTACCCCACTGAACCCACTCTCAGCCCCATGGCCTTTCGCTAAGTGGGGAATGGACATCCTCGGGCCATTCCCCCCAGCTTCAGGCAACGGAGATTCCTGCTAGTCGCCATCGACTACTTCACCAAATGGGTCGAGGTCGAAGCACTGGCCAAGATCACTGAAAGCAAAGTCAAAGCTTTCTTCTGGAAGTCGATCATATGCCGATTTGGCCTGCCTCATACCCTCGTCACGGACAACGGCCGCCAATTCAACAATGAAGCATTTAAAGCCTTCTGTGACGAACTAGGCATTCATCACAGATTCACTTCTGTCGGCCACCCCCAAACCAACGGAGAGGCCGAGGTCATGAACCGCACCATCCTCAGAGGACTCAGGACTCCACTGGATGGATCCAAAGGTCGATGGGTGGAAGAGCTCCCCAGTGTGATATGGGCTTACCACATGACCCCCAGAGCCCCGACGGGCGAGACTCCCTTCAGTCTTGCCTTCGGATCCGAAGCCGTCATCCCCGTCGAGATCGGACTACCCAGTCCATGTGTGGAGTCCTTCAACGAGGAAAACAACTCCGTGTTGATTCGGGCTAATTTAGACTTCATCGACGAGGCGCATGATCAGCGAGGCTGCGCATGGCGACCTATCATCAGCGAGCGGCCAAGTACTACAATTCTTGAGTTTGTCTCAAGGTTTTTCGCCGCGGAGACTTGGTGTTGAGAAAAGCTGAGGTTTCTAAGCCTACAGAGGGAGGCAAGTTATCCCCCAACTGGGAAGGCCCTTATCGTGTCGCCGAGACACTCCACCGGGGGGGGGGCATACAAACTAGAAGAACTCAATGGACAACCCATTCCGCGTACCTGGAATGCGGATAACCTCCGCCAATATTATCAATAAAGTATTCCCCTAGGGTTTGAGCAATAAAGGAGGTCCCTTCTGACGCCACAGCCTACTCTCCCTTGCACCCAAAGACCAGGTCTCTCAAAAGGAGCTCGCCGGCATTGCGGCTAACGGGACACCACTCGGCCCCGGCACGGCGGTGCCCCCGAGTCGGTTAAAACCCTAACAGCTCCATACCCGATCGAGTCACCCCGCAGGCGGCACACAAACCCCTGAGGTGGCTCAAAAGGAGCTCGCCAGCATCGCGGCTAACGGGACACCACTTGGCCCCGGCACGACGGTGCCCCAAGTTGGTTAAGATCCTAACAGCTCCGTACCCAGTCGAGTCACCCCTCAGGCGGCACACAAACCCCTGAGATGGTTCGAAAGGAGCTCGCTGGTATCGCGGCTAATGGGACACCACTCGGCCCCGGCACGGCGGTGTCCCCGAGTCGGTTAAGACCCTAACAGCTCCATACCCGGTCGAGTCGCCCCTCAGACGGCACACAAACCCCTGAGATGGTTCAAAAGGAGCTCGCCGGCATCGCGGCTAATGGGACACCACTCGGCCCCGGCACGGCGGTGCCCCTGAGTCGATTAAGACCCTAACAGCTCCGTACCCGATCGAGTCACCCCTCAGGCGGCACACAAACCCCTGAGGCGATTCAAAAGGAGCTCGCCGGCATCGCGGCTAACGGGACACCACTCGGCCTCGGCACGGTGGTCCCCCGAGTCGGTTAAGACCCTAACAGCTCCGTATCCGGTCGAGTCGCCCCTCAGACGGCATACAAACCCCTGAGATGGTTCAAAAGTAGCTCGCCGCATCACGGCTAACGGGACACCACTCGGCCCCGGCATGGCGTGCCCCGAGTCGGTTAAGACCCTAACAGCTCCGTACCCGGTTGAGTCGCCCCTCAGGTGGCACACAAACCCCTGAGGTGGTTCAAAAGGAGCTCACCGACATCGCAGCTAACAGGACACCACTCGGCCCCGGCATGGCGGTGCCCCCGAGTCAGTTAAGACCCTAACAGCTCCGTACCCGGTCGAGTCACCCCTTGGGTGGCACATAAACCCCTGAGATGGTTTAAAAGGATCTCCAGCACCGCAGCTAGTAGGACACCCCTCGATCCCGGCATGGCGGTGCTCCTCCTAATACCTCCATATGCATTCAGGTTGCCCTTCATATGGAACCCAGATCATGGAGATAGCCCCGGAAGGCTCCGCGTAACCCTCACAGACTTCGAGTCAGCTGGCTCAGCCACAGCCTTTCCTGGTCGACCCTGACCGACCCAGGCGCCTCCAACACTGACCAAGTCGGCGTAAGCCACCCCGGTCAGCCCCGCTCGTCCTTAGCGCCCTCACGACGGCCGAATCGGCCTTGACCATCTCTGACTACAACATCGTGAGGCCTCTTGAGTAACCTTCCACATGGCCGACTTACATTCCGAGGATGCATTCCAACATCATCCGATCCAAAGTCGCAGTTCGACTGCGGCGTGGTCAACACATGCAACATTTGAAGCTAAGAAAACATTTCAGAAGATGCAACGTTCGGCCGTGACATTCTCAGCATATGTGATTCGGCCGCGTGAAGAAAAAACACAGTTAGGCATTTTTCCCCAAAAGAAGAAGGAATGGATAGAGCAAAGTTTGATAAAAATCTCTTCTTTATTAGTAATCAAGAAAAGGTGCTAAATTGAGAAGCCTTGACAGAAAAGTTTCTTCATTAACAGTCAAGGGTAAGTACAAAATTGGGCCTAAAGCCATTACACAAGACAAAGAAGGAAAATGAACAGTGGGTCTTCAAGGCTCGCCAGGGCCGGGCTTCTTCTCGTCCTCTTTCTCTGCTAGCTTCTCATCAGGCTGCCAGCCGGAAATCTCGCCCGCGCCCGAGGCGTGCTGCCGCCTTGATTCACTCCAAAAGGCGTGATCTTTGGCCAATTCTGGGACATAGAAAATAGAGCGGCAATGATGGTCCTTGCCTTTTTCCATCCCCGATGAGCTCTTTCTCTGGAGCAATCCGGCGCCAATGTCAGCCTCACCTAACGCATGATTGCAGGAGATTTTTCGAAGCGACACTGCCTCGGGACAAAGCGCCAGCTCATCAAACCATTTAAAGCGCACTAAGGAGGCAATCATTCTTTTTGAATTTTTGCGCCCCTTTCGCCCAAAGGATTGTAGACACGCGGTCCTTAGTGATCAGGGGCGGGGGGGCATCTGATGTGACTGGTGCAGCCACAAGGGCAATTTTGGCAAAACCAAAACATTAGTGCGCCCGGCGTCTCCAAGCCCGCTGAGTCGGCTCCGACCATTCCTGGTCGGCCCTTCTCGGCCCTGGAATCTCCAAGCCCACCGAGTCGGCCCCAACCATTCCCGGTCGGCCCTTCTCGGCCCCGGCGTCTTCAAACCCGCCGAGTCAGCCCCGACCATTCCTGATCGGTCCTTCTCAGCCCCGGCGTCTCCAAGTCCGCCGAGTCGGCCCCGACCATTCCTAGTCGGCCCTTCTCGGCTCCGGCGTCTCCAAGCCCGCCGAGTCGGCCCCGACCATTCCTGGTCGGTCATTCTCGGCCCCGGCATCTCCAAGTCCGTCGAGTCGGCCCCGACCATTCCTGGTCGGCCCTTCTCAGCCCCGGCATCTCCAAGCCCGCCGAGTCGGCCCCGACCATTCCTGGTCGGCCCTTCTCGGCCTCGGCATCTCCAAGCCCGCCGAGTCGGCCCCAACCATTCCTGGTCGGTCCTTCTCGGCCCCGGCGTCTCCAAGCCCGTCGAGCCGGCCCCAACCATTCCTGGTCGGCCCCGCCCCGGCACTCCCTGGTCGGCAAGGCTGGCCCCGGCCACCCCTGGCCGACCCAACTAGGCCTTGGCTCCCTTGGGAGAGTCAAGACTTCCTGGTTTCCTCCAAATCTGCCCCAACACGGCCCTAGTAGCTTAGGACGCTACCTCTTTGACCCGCGCCGCCTGACAATGCTAGATCCAACTACCCACTGGCCACGCTGCTGATGGGACTGGACCCAACTACCCAATAGCCCCACTAGCTGATGGAACTTAGCCCACCAACCACCGTTTTCTCCCTCTCCGATAAGACAGGACTCACCAACTAGCCCAGATTCATACAACTCCCAAGAACTCCATGGACATTCTCTTTTTACGAAATCCTATGTGATCATGCAGATGTCAACCCCTATAAAGAGGTGAATCCACTCAGTAATCAGGTATGAGCGATAACCCCAAGAGATCGCTATCCTAACACCCAGAGAGGAATCCCTCCTCCACGGGAACACCTTTTTCATCTAAAAAGAGCTCATTCGAGCTCCTCTTCTGTTGTGACCTCGATTGCTGACTTGAGCGTCGGAGGGTCCCACCGGAGAATCCCTTCGGTCCTGGAGCTTTTTGCAGGAAACTCGATGAAGCAAAGATCCTTCGATTAATCTGCTTTCGCATCCCAACGTTCAGGATCAGTGATCTGGCGTCATCATATAATATATAGTTTGCATGATTGCATTCAATTTGACACAAATATATCACTTGCTTTCCATCCATCTAATTTAAAATTAAATTTTACTTTGTATTCAAAAGATTCTTTATTTCTTTTTTTATTTTACTTATTTATATATTAAATTAAAGTATATGGATAATTTTTTAACATAAATTAAATAGATCTACTAGATTACAAATTTGTTCAATTTGTAGAGCATCTCATATGAGTTGATCCATTTAATAATCATGTCAATTGAGGTCCATTTTGAATTAATACTTCAACCCAGACCCATTAACTTTGTATCGAGTTCGAGTAATGTTCATAAGTCTTATCCAAAATTATCATCCTTAGCCCTATCTTCGGAAAGCCATATTTCATATTTCACACATATATATATATATATATATATATATGGTGTGTACGTATGTATATATGTATATGGCAGAAATAAAAATGTTATGATGAATGTATGGTAATACAAGAAAAGATAGAATAAAAAATGAAATCGTTCATAAAAAATAAAAATAGCTCCAATTGACGATAAATCAAAAAAGGATAACTTAGATGATTTAAACATATGCAACATAAACTCAAAGATGTATCTATATGGAAAAGTAATTAATACATATAAAGTGAAAAAGAGATAGATATAAACCAAAAATTATGTAGAAAAAGAGATAAAGAAAGACTCAAAATTTTTGCATTTTACAAAAAAAAAAGACTCCAAACATAGCCGAACAAAGGAAAAGAATTCATATAATTGATCCCAATTAGTTTGGGATTAAAGCTTAATTATTATTGTATGTGTGTGGATGTATATACATACACATTTGAAAAGAGAGCTGAACTTGGTTACACTGACATGTAGTAAAGTCTCAGATACAATCATTCTTTTCATCTTAGGATCTATATGAATGTTAAAGTTACCTTATCTTTTCTACCTTTGGAATATATTATTTGTGTAGATTCAAAGATGGAAAGGGTGATCAGATTTGAAACTTAGCTACACTCAATCGAATGGTGGAAAGGATGACTAGATCTGGGTTGGCCATATGCATGTATGTCAAATTCAGTTCTCTCTCTTTCTCTTCCTCTGTGTATATATGAGATTGGGTTTTGGAGTTCAAATATGGATCGATCTAAACCCAAAGTTAATTAGTGAACTTTTTGGTTTCAAATTCAAATCCATCAAAAAATAATAAATTTAAGGATCCATATTTTGAAATTAGGACTACATTTTTTGGTTGGGTTAGGTGAACCTTCCAATGTATGAGCCCACATATTTCTAGTTCCTCCTTTGTAAGAACGAAAAAGTAAGAATAGGAGAAGGTATTTCGATATTTCTTCCTCCTAAAAAACTTTATATTCACATCCATCCTATATTTACCATGAGTATAAAATTTTGTGCCCATATTTCCACCTATAGAGATTATGTAAAATTCACACCACTCCATTACCCAGTAAACATACCCATTCGATACCCACTCTAAATAACTTTGATTAATTCCTAACCACCGGTCCAAACAAAATTTAAAGTTTAAAGACATAAAGCATATATTTTAAATACTAATGAATATAATTAATTTTTAATTAAAATAATAATATCAATATAATTATAGCCAAAAATTTAAATAACACTTAAATATATTTTAATTTCCACAATATTAATGTTATTTTAGTAAAATAAATATGGAGCGGTGCATAAGATAAGAAAATCTTTGCATCCATATCCATTTTGTACCATGATGAGTAGAGGTGGGCATGGGCCAAACGGGCCCATATGTCAGTTCAAAAAATTATCATGCCGGGCCATAATTTTTAGCCAACAAGGTTAGACCGAGCCAAAACTTTAAGCATGTCAAAATTTTGAGTTGGACTAGAGCTTATGAAAAATAAGCCTAGCTCGGTCCAGACAAAGCTCAAGCTTACGAAACATAAGCTCAACTCAATCCAAATTAACCTAACCTGACAATTTCTATTTTTATATTATATATTATATATTTATATATAAATAAATATTTTTTGTATATTTATTTTTGAATATAAATATATTTTTAAAACTTACATGAGGTGGGAATCAAACTTGAGAGCTGCAGAGCTTTAATCATCAACCCACATTGATGATTTAGAACCTTGGTTATTGTTATCGGTCATAGAAGTTGATTAGGATGTTGATCCTTACAAGTAAAGGTATCTCAACATGGTTTGATTAGGAAACGGCGGTGCCGAGACGTTTTATTTTGAAAGCAACATCTCTCAACATCCCAGCGCATTCCAATTCCAATTCCATCAAGGTTTGGAAGCATGATAACGGTAACTTTGAACTACTTCCGGGTCATATCAAAGTAAATTTTAATGATTCTGTATCGGATCAATTTGCTGGATCTGATTTTGTTATTAGGAAGCCAGGGAGAGTATTGCTCGCGATAGATGGTCATGGTTCATTCGATATTTCGGTCCCTATGGCTGAGCTTCAGACTGTTTGGACTAGCATTACTTATGTTGTTCGTCATTTTGACTCTTGCCGATTGGTTATTGAGGAAGATTCTCTTACGATCGTCCGCTGGATAAAGCAGGATATGGATCTCTGCTTTCTCCATAATCTTCTTCTCTGTGATATTTGGGCTTCTCTTCAGGTTTGCTTTCTGTGCGCCTATGATCCAGCATATTTATCAGGAAGCAAACATCATGGTCGATTGGGTTGCTTCTGCTGCAGCTCATCTTTCTGAACAAAAGGGTTGATATTTTGATGATCCTTATCTGTTATTTTACAGTAAATTTTGTATTCTGAGTTATCGGGCATGACTCATACCAGAGTGATGTAATCGTTCATCTACATCAAAAAAAAAAAAAAAAAAACCTTCCTTGGATAATGAGCAATGATTGAATAACTATTAGTTAGCCCATCGCGATGAGCCATGACACTGTTATAGCACATGAATATCATGCCTCATGGGTCCACCCGGCTTCTTCATGACATACGAAATCTAGGCCGTCACGGCGTCCTACTGCTGCTGGTTCGCGCACATAACGGTAGCCGTTTATTTATTTTCTTTTTCTTTTTCTTTTTCCTTCGGACAGCGATGGAAGCACGCACCGCGTAAAAGCGAAGCGCATCCACATGCCGCTGCCGTGGTCCCCGACCGGCCTCGATCTCCATCCCCCTCCCTTCTCTGTGGGCCCCACCACCTCTCTCCACTTTACCCGGGTTCAAAATTTAATTCGACGCCAGCGCACGTGCTACCCCCAGAGCCGGGATCCCACCCCTTATTTCCCGGCGACGGATAAAGAGGGCAAAAGGAAAACGATCAACGCCCGGGAGCACCAAAATAGCCGCACAATAGGTTCCATCTGGAATAAGAGCACGCTCTACTAGGACAATCTGCGACGGCGACTGGTGCCTCCAAACCCCCTCTCATGTTAATAAAAGCTTTGGTGGGGGCTCCACCACCGGCATCATCGAGTGCGATCCGTGGATCCCTCCTATCTTTTAATCAGACGGTAATCATTATCCACACGTCTCCCTTCTCTTACCTTTAATCCAAACTTCGGCTGGAACAACCCTCCCACGATTTGCCTTGGGTGATGGGTTCCTTTAATTGACACCTGGCAAACAAGGTAAATACACGAGGGCATCATCCTGATGGGTGGCCCCCACTTGATGTGACGCCAGTCCCCGGACTAACTCGATGGATGGATTAGACCCTTCCAAAGATAATTGCAGGTAGATGCCATCGCCTTGCTTTTACCGTTAAACCTCTCTCTAGAGTCTAGGCTTCATCAGAAGATAGCTAGCCATCTGGGACTGAAAGCCACTTCGCGGCGCTTCTAACTAAATACTCGGTCGACCTCCCGGAAGCCCGCGCGGCCCAAAAGAATCACCAATGTTCTCTCATTCGCGCGATTTGATGGAGGGCAAGCCGATGGAAAAATTTGGACTGGGTAATACCTCTGGGACCCGAAACAGACCCAACAAATGACCTTCCGTAGGAACGACGTCAGCCGTCCTTGGGTTCTCCCTCCTCTGGGCCAATCTATACGCGACTCCGTGGCATTTTGCTCGTATCATCACCCATTCTATAGTACTGAACTACTGAAGGAGATAAAGACCGGTGCCCGGAAAGAGACCTTCCTCCAGTCCCCTCAGACGCTCGCTCTCAGTGGAGAAAAGAAAGGAGAAACAGAGGACGTCACAGGGCAAAGCAAACCGGAAAGAGAGAGAGAGAGAGCATCGTGTGACGTAAATTATTATAATAATTGGGTGATTTGTATCCTACCTTCGTGATCCCTCTTCCGTACGTCGTCTCAGAGCGGATCGCTTCCTCCCCACGGAAACAGATACCAGAGACCAGAGAGAGAGAGAGAGAGAGAGAGAGAGAGAGAGGAGAGGGAGAAGAGGTGGGAGCAATGGGAGGGGTGACGTCATCGATGGCGGCGAAGCTGGCGTTCTTCCCGCCGAGCCCGCCGACGTATGAGGTGGTGCGGGACGAGGAGACGGGGGTGGTGACGCTGAGCCGGTTCCCGCACAGGGAGAACGTGGAGCTGCTGCGGCTGCCGACGCGGCGGGGGACGGAGATCGTCGCCATGTACGTCCGCAACCCCATGGCCGCCTCCACTCTGCTCTACTCCCACGGCAACGCTGCCGATCTCGCCCAGATGTACGAGCTCTTCATCGATCTCAGCATCCGCCTCCGCGTCAACCTCCTGGGGTATTTTCCCTCCTCCTTCTCCTTAGTCCGATTATTATTTTGCGTTTGGGATGTTTTAAGATGCGTTTTTTTTTTTGTGTGTTAATTTGCCCTGTTTTAGTTTGAAGTGGCAGATGAGATTTTGATTTAAGAGAAGATTTTGCTTGTTTTATTTGTTATTCTTTCTGTTTCTCAGAGTATGGGTTTGTTGGAAGGTAGTTTTTTGACTAACTGGGGAGAGGTGGAGGGAGATTGAGGTGGTTGGATGATAAAAGTTTGGATTTTTGCTGGGATTTTAGCTGTATTCTGCCCTCCTTATCTATAGTTTGTTTTGGTATGAATGGGGAGTTAATGTTCTTTGACTAACTGGGGAGAGGTGGAGGGAGATTGAGGTGGTTGGATGATAAAAGTTTGGATTTTTGCTGGGATTTTAGCTGTATTCTGCCCTCCTTATCTATAGTTTGTTTTGGTATAATGAATGGGAGTTAATGTTCTTAACCCGCTAAGGTAGCAAAATTGTGAATCGTTGTTCTGGATCTATGTTTGAAGTGGGATTTCTGGGAATATTTTTGCTGGATTTGGGAAGAACCAGAGTTTTATTTGGAAGGTTATAATATTATATATGATGATGTCGAGATTATTGATGCATTTTCTGATTTCCTTGATAAATGATTTATTTGGCCGTGAATTTGGTGGACTTTTTGTGCAAGTTTTGTGAATTTAACTGTTTAACGCACTCTCTATTCATAGCTGAAGATTGACTTGTGAGGTGGAAGTAGTAATTCTCTCTGTACTTCTCTTTGACTCTTTGTTTGTTATATATATGAAACGCTGTCTTTCTTGAGACTAGAATTTCTGTCTTCGGTCCATACTGGTAGAAAGTGAGTACATTGAGTGGTGTCGCCCTCAGGTTGGGGGCTGCAGCAGTGGTGGGAGTGAAGGTGGATGGCGCCAAAATAAACTTGGCAATATTGTGGTGGAGGGAGATGAGGGGAAAGAGGAGCAGAGGTAGTAATGGAGGGGAGAGAGATGGCTGTGTTAATGGAGAGGAAAGGGGAATGGGCAGTTAGTGTCTAGTTTACAAGGAAAAGAAGGCATGGTTAACTGCAATCCCATCTGATTGAAGAATTATTCTTATTATTCATACCCCTTGTTATACACGCTCCTAAATTTGGATAAAACAGTTCTCTAATTTTAAGAACTGAAGAAAAGGATGAATTTAATGAAGAAAGGGGTATTACGTAATACCATTCATTTTGACTTCTCGAGATGTGCTCTATTTAGGTAACTAATGTCTAGAGCCAAGCTAAGCACTGAGAACTCGGGGCCGATGCTTCAAAACCCATAACGCATGCATACACGACTGTTTATTGCTCTAGTCATAAAGCTATGCTTGAATAGATTAAAATTCATAAGAACAATGCCACATAATTCATATAGGATTTCCCACAATTATTCTAGAGACCACTCTTTTTCCATGGACAGTCTGATTATGTGGACTTTCATCAGATGCAAGAAGTTGCGGCTTAAGCTGCATGAAACCATGAAAAGAAACTACCCTCTATAAGTAACCACGAAATGAGGGGTGTTTCGATTGTAACCTTTTCTCTTTTTCTTCATCTCTGTTACTTTTCCCTTTTTGGCCACTGCTCCAAAGCTGATGCTCTGCTAGCTGTAGCCTCTACTGCTACCCTGCAAACTGCTGCAACTGTTCCTTCTGCATTGCTGTAGAAAGAGGATCCGATCCCATTGTTCTCCTATCTTTCTTTTCAATGATAGTACTTTCTTGCTCAGTGGAGTGCTCGAATTCTTGCCGCCACTGTTGCATTCTTGATCTGCTGTCATGTTCACCATTTCCTTTGTTACCTTGCTATTTGCTCCCATCTCTTGCTCTTCTTGCAATCTTTATTTTTGATCCTTCCAACTCTTTCCATTTGATCTCCCTGCATCATCAATAGTATGAACCAGTGGATTTGATCTTGTCTTTGGTTCTACACTTAAACATTAATAGCTGTTCTGACAGTCTTGATTCAAAATAAAATTTTAATGATTTATATGTTCAAATAATGATCATGAATGATGCAACAATTAGAAATAAAATAATTTTTCTTAACATTCCTCTTCTTCTTATCCTTCTCTTTCTCCTCGTTATTCTTCACTCTCTACATGTGGGCTTAGCAATTAGGTCTTGGGTGTTTGTCTAAGTGGGAAACATGTGGGTTTCAAGGGCCAGTTTGGTTTTCTGCCCTGAATTTTAACCCCCAAACAATGTGTGGAATTAATCTCAAATCTTTTGATGTAAATGGGTACCTAAAGTTAGGTTAGAGTGTGTATTACTTACACTAGTTTCTGTTTTTGTAAATCAAAACCTTTCATAAGATACAATCTGATTTTATGGCCCAGTAGTTTTTTGTTTGTGCTCACTTTGTACTTTATTGTTTCGCATTTGCATCTAGAGGGTGTGGTAGATTATTTATGATAATGTTGTGATCGTTGTTCCTAACTTCTAGAAGTTGACACATGCAATGCATTTAATTGACTTACAAGGAAAAAGTGTGCTATAATCACGGGATCCAATCATGGATATCAGGATTGAAGTTCACCCAGGTGTTTTCCTTTTTAATATAAAACTAACATTTTTGGTTGAAAAGTGTGCTATAATCACGGTATTCAATCATGGATATCAGGATTGAAATTCACCCCAGAGTTTTCCTTTTTAATATAAAACTAACATTTTTGGTTGAAATTTGGATTGAAATTCACCCAGGGATAAATTGTTCGCAAATGTGAACTTTTTTTTTTTGAAAGGCATTAGACTAAGGGCTGAAGTACTGTGTTGTATTGAATCTAGTGTGCACTGTACTGTATAACATACAGTATTGTAGTTGTGTGATTTATCAAAGGTGACACCAACGACAATTAGTGCTGGTGTAGCAAAGGTGACATCAACTACCATGCACCGGTATGGTATGGTATCAAGGGGCCTATCAAGTATTGCTTCCTTATTGGTATGGTATGTGTTACTCTTGGTAAGACCAATATAACTTGGTCTAACCAGTAAGCCTTTTCAATATTAAGGAGTCAAAGATTAGTTTGCAGGATAATTGCATGAAAGAGTGATGTGGGGAGGGCTGGGGGCCTCTAGAGCCCACAATAGAAGTAAGAATGATGTGAGCTAGGCATGAGAAAAATATGGCTGGCATGGAACTAAGGAAGATGTGCATTGTGGATATGTGAGAGATGTTGTTAGGGTTTAAGTGTTGGAAATCCAAAAGGTGGGAGAGTTGAGTCTCTTTCGATCTTGTTTTTAAACCAAAAGGTGAAAGGGTTTCCTTTTCTCTTCCATGAGGCAATGTATATGAATACAGAGCTCCCAACATTTATATGAGATATAAAGGGATATTCCATTTTATAAAGGTTATATTGCTTTATTTTTTCGCATTTCTTGTGCATTGTTAATGGGACCCTAGATGTACAAAGAAAAATAACAATAACAAAAAAGGCCTTGGTAAAATGGGGATCAACTAAGAATATAGAAGAACTTTACAAGATTTGGACCATTTGACTGGAAATTATAAGAGGATTTGAAAATTACTTTATGATAGTGTTGATTCCCTTGAGAGGAATGACAATTGAATACATATAAAACAAGACAAAATAGGATGGGACATAGCTTTTAGGTTGCGAATATTGGTGCAATGCCAATTGATAGAGTGATCTATACTTTTCTGTGCTCCATTTTGTACAAGCATATTACATGTTCAATGAAGGGGCTTAAGCATTGACGAAATGAACACATCACAATTACTTTGCTCAAGGAGATTCACTAGACTCATTGTGGACCACTCTAGCCATTCCAAGTAGGTCTAGACATGGCTGTTGAGCAATCCTCGCATTCTGGACTTGATCTGAACCTAAACCTTCAAAGGATGTAACTTTCTCGTCCATTGTCCTTGTTCAGTGTGTTGAGCATAAAAAATGCAGTAGTTAGGCCTGGAAACAGGCTGATCGAAGTGAAAGTCTCTTTTCAAGAAAGGCTTTGACCAAGCAATACTCTCAATTCAAGAAAAGCTAGAAAAGCAATTGAAGACAAAGTTCATATACGAGTTGAGATTGAGCCCCACAATCAGTTTAGCTTTTTCTATAACTATTTCTCTATTTTGGAAAAGCTATAATCTCTTCTAATTGGAAGAGGAATTGACCTGGATTTTGAGATCTATACCTCTCCAAGAGATCTTTAAACCCTACTTTTGTAATTCTTTTTTTTTATTACTTTATTTAGAGATTTGAGTTGAACGGATTGAAGAAATTTCTTCATTCTTTCTCTGATAGGATCATATCCTAGATGATGCTTTTGATTGCTTCAGAGTTGAGTATATGCAACTTCTTTCAGGGTAAATACAAGAATGAACTATTTTTGAGGGACATGACTGCAAAAATCCCCTTCATAAACCATTAACTATGGCTTTCTCAGACAATGCAATTTCACATGTTGAGGGCTCTTTTATTTAACATTTCATATGCTTGACTAAACTTTTTAATCTATCAATGACTATAATTTACCAACTTGAAAGCACCAACCAACTGGGCCAGTATGGAGGCAGACTTCTTTAGGTTACCGCCTTAGGCAGAGTCAATATTAGGAGTGAGAACTTGGCTCATCTAAATATTTATATGGCAAGAGAAAGATCACTAAACCTACAAAACTTGCTTGCAATGCGAAATTGCCAGAAGTTTGTAGTTAGTTTTATCAATACTCATTGCTTTTTGCAATGATGCAATGTAATTTGACAAAGGTTTCGCATTCATGCAGGTATGATTATTCTGGGTATGGGCGATCATCTGGAAAGGTTTGCTGCAGTTTTCTTATAAATATACTTCATGACAATTTTCCTTCCAACATCATGTGATTAGTATGAAATCACATGGTGGACTATAAGCTAATTTCTTTTAACATATTCTTGATAGCCAAGCGAACAGAACACTTACGCTGATATAGAAGCTGCTTATAAGTGCCTTATAGAGAACTATGGTGCAAAGGAGGAAGAGATTATCCTTTATGGCCAGTCTGTTGGAAGTGGGCCTACTTTGGATTTGGCAACTCGCTTGCCACGCTTACAAGCTGCTGTTTTGCATAGCCCTATACTTTCTGGTTTAAGGGTGATGTATCCTGTGAAACGAACATACTGGTTCGATATTTATAAGGTTAATACTTGTTTATAATTCTGGATGATATGTAACTTTGCTCTTGCCTGATTATTGGCCTCTGTAATTTGCATTTGAATAACTATTTGAATTTTGTCCTCTTGCCAGAATATTGACAAAATCCCATTGGTCAATTGCCCTGTGCTAATAATTCATGTAAGTATATTGTTTCTGATCTTTTATACAGCTCTTGAAAGGATTTAATGCATATGTTCAACAAATGATTAACTTGCATTTTTATGATAATGTTTAACTAAAGCTATGTATGTTGTACATCTCCTCAAAGGATTTAATTCATATGATCAACAAATTACTTACTTGTATTTTTATAATAATGTTTAATTAAAGCACATTTCTTCTTTTTTCAGCTAAACATATGTTGACACAAAATTAATTTTATGCCAGATCACAAGGAAAGGACCCCTTAGACAATAAAATATTTATCACTAGGAATATTTTTCTGATGTTGATCAATCTCATCTCTATATGTTGTCAGCTCATCTTTTGTTTTTAAAAACTTATCAAAGTGCCAAATTTATTCCATTTGGCTTACTAGTGAGTAGGGAAAATGCCTTGTTGCTTGATCCGTTTAAAATTAAGTAAATAGTTATTGAAGTGAACATCAGTTGGTAAGTTCCTCTAAAACAATTTATCATCTTGAGTATAGCCAACAAATGTTTATGCCATCAATTTAGGCTTTGCATTAGGCCATTTGCTTTTCCTTCATCTTAACCTGTGTCTGGCTGATACTCTTCAATTTCTTGAGCAATATTCTTGTCCAATTCTCCCTTTTCACTTGGACAACCAAATCTGAGCTTCCCTCTTGATCAATGACATCATGGCACCTGCCTTCATACAAAATGTAAAATGGGCATGCTACACAAATAGAATCACAACATTTTATTTATGCTTCTGTTGGATGTCTCTTTTACTCAAGTTGGATCACATATCAACCACAGAATTTTCATCTTTGCTGAGGTCATATTTTGGATCTGTACCATCTTTAATGCAAAATTGCCGTTCTATCAGTAGCTGTTATCTGTTTCATTTAATAAAACAAAAACATGGAATATTTTTTTGACCGAGCTCCTTTCTTAGATATAGTCACATATTACCTTACCTATCGTTTGTCCCTAATTATAAGCAACCATCTAAATGGGATTGTGGTACCTAGATGGTATGGCTTCTTAACTGACCAGGAACATGTGTAGTATCATGGGTGGGGATAGAGCAAAAGGGAAGAAATTGAAGAAAAAGAGAGAGGATGAAAGAGAGAAATGTAAGAGAGAAAAAAAAAAAAAGACAACAAATGTTGGAGAATGGTAAGATGATGAAGAGGAAAAAAGGAAAGGTCATATGTATGCTAGCTATATCCAAGATCAAATTCATAATTTAAAATAATTCAGGTTATGTAGTATGTTATGAGTGATTTGAAGGTTAGAAAAAAATTATAAACCATCTGTGCCCCATCAATTTGGTTTAACCTTATAATTGACCATTCATCTCTGTAAACAAAATACATGAAGATGCATTAAGGATGTGGACTGGACATTAAATATTCAGTGAGGAATAAAAAAATATACACCGTCCATTTTCAACCATTTTCTGGTTATTTTGTGGCCATGAGATGCAAAAGAGATGTACACTGAATTGGGAAATACCTTTAGACATGTGTGACTTATGGGGGCCTGTCAAAATTCTAAAGACTTAAAGAAAAAAGAATAGCATTATTTAAACGTAACAAACAGTGTTGCAGACATCTATACATATATGTATGTATGCAAGCACACACATATAAGTATGTATGTATGATGCATATGAAGTTTAGCATATATAATGGGTCTATTAACTGACTGTAAATAATGAACATAAACTGTTTACTATTATTAGGTGTTTACTATTATTAGGTGTATAACAATATAGATGACACTATAGTTATGTTGTTAAGTTGAATTGGATATTTCTGTTGGATTAATATTTATTGCATTGGAGCCTCAAATATTTATGTTATACTTCAACAATTTTATAATTTATTGTGACTGTAGATATAGTTATACAAAACACAAGTAATTTATATGAAACATAAATATAAATATTTATTTATGTAGTAGGTGGAGTTGGGTAGGGTTAGA
Source organism: Calamus simplicifolius (assembly GCA_900491605.1). Classification (NCBI taxonomy): domain Eukaryota; kingdom Viridiplantae; phylum Streptophyta; class Magnoliopsida; order Arecales; family Arecaceae; genus Calamus; species Calamus simplicifolius. Next base: position 328,692 of record UESW01004505.1, read on the forward strand.
TAGCCCACATTTGACCTAAATTTATAAAACCTCATCCTCATCCCAACCCTTACCTGGTTAGTGGGTTGGAAATGCTTGGTTTGAGCTGAGTGCAACCCAAAGCAGTGCTAAATTTAGGTCATTGTGACTCATTAATTATGTTCTACTAGACACGATTCTATCAAGGCCATGCTTAAGAATTAGTGAAGTTTCAAATTCTTATTCAAGAAGTCTCTTGTTATTCTCTTTGTTGCCTCACTTTCTGATATTAAAGAATAGAGAGAGGTCCTTCAATCTTTTGCTTCGTTTATAGGCTATTAGTTTTAGGCACATGCATTGAGCATGAAGCCATTTTTGGAAAGATAAAAAGGTTCATAGAAGGATGGTTCTTCATTATTCAAAATAAACAGACATTGATTCTAAATAACTCAAAGTATAATAAAATGATTTCAAATAACTTTCCTTGATATCTTTTATTTTTCTCTTACTGTATCTTATTTTGATTTTACTTTTGATTGTTTTGGCCAAAACTCCAGAATTCCAAGCGAAATTGTCTACACTACAACTCAATAAAGGGACCACAATTGAAATTGAATCCAAACTTTAAAACCTTGTCAAGGTAATGAGGTTGCCCCAGATGACAATAGATCTCAATGTGTTTGGTATGCTTATTAGAGAACTGGATTGTGAACAATGCTTTAGCAATATGGTTGTAACAATGGAGAGCAGTAAATTTGGCAACATCCATATCGCTAGGAAGACATTGAAACTAAAAAAATTTCTAATGTGATGGTTGACATTAGGCAGTGTTGGCACTTCATGTTAGCAAGTTGATGCCAATGAGCTTACATGAAGGCATAAAACTCCCAGATGGATCATTTGCTTGATAAGCCAAAGATTGCTTCCTGTACTTAATATGGGATTGGGCATGGCTTGATTACTGATGAGACTCTGAAGTTGCGTCCACACTGCATTTGTAGTAGTTACACTTACTGACTACATCTGTCTACATGTGAATATCAATTTCCTCAATGAGGAAATGATCATGCGAGCATGGTAAGTGAAAAGAGCCTGGTCAATTGACTTCTCATCAACAAATGCGAGATGGTGGATTGGTATGACTGGTCAGATACGAAGCTTAAAAAGTTGTATAGAAGCAAACCATTCTCGATGGTTAGACCCACTTGACATCTAGATGAGCTAAAGTTTGTGGAAAAGATGCATGGATGCATGGACAGTGACCACTAGGCACGATAGCACATTGAAAAGCATGTGTGCGTAGGGTTGCAAAAGTTTACTTGGATTTCCTAATTCCAAAGACGAAAAAAGTGAAAAGGGTAGGATGGCTCAGGGACCCGTGTGGATCCAAGGATGAGGAAGGTGACTGGATCTTGATATATATATCAAGTGGTCCAAAGAAAAATAAATAAATACAAGAGAGATTAAAGGACTTAAATAGAGAAGCAAGGGGTGAATGTGTGAATCATAGAAGAATTTGTGAGAACTCTTAGAAGCATGTTGGAAAACTCCAAGAAGTCGAGAAGTGGTTGTGGAAGGTGCCAAATGTTGATGTGGTTGTGAACATAGGAAAGATTGAGGGGCTTTGGAAAGCATAAGATATGCTAGAGGAAGTGAAAATCTAAGCGTTGATGGAAGATCTATGGAAGAAGATATTCTTAGGAGTGTCTTGAGCAACAATAGCTGCACTTGAAAAATAAAGATGGATTGAGTTGAAGGCATTCATATCATGAAAAAGTTGGAAAATTATGAATTTGTATATATATATTCTTAAGGTTCGACCCCTATTTATAGATGAGTGTAACATGTCTATATGATGTATGAAATATATATTTATATATAATCCATACAAGAAAAAAATGAGGGTTTTTTGCATATATACTCTTGCAAATAGAATTTATTATATATTTACCCTTCAAAAGTCACTATTTGTATATACAACTCTCATCCTACTCTTGTTTTGCAAATAACCCCTGTTATCAAATTTTTGGCTCTAGGTGTTAGCAATAGTTGAGGGAGAATGACTTATTGCCCTTTACATTAATATCCTTGAAAGATTTCAATCTTTTATTTGTATCACAAAGATCTATGTTATGCAAATTCTTTTAGGAGTATTAAAGCAAAAGACTAATATCATCTTTTTACACTTAAAATGGTTAGTTTTTGTTTGCATCAACCAAAAATGTAATGAAAAGGTCATATTTACCAAAAAAAACAACATGAAATGATGGTAGTATGTGCAAATTAGTGATTTGTGAAGGTTAAACATGCAAGAATTGAACTTGGCAGGGGTGCACATGCAAAACAACCCCAAAGTAGGCCTATACATTATAGGCAGATATGGGAACATATGATTGGTTGCCTTGACTATACATGGTAGAAATGCTATGCATGATAGAAAATACATGGGAATATGCATCAACATGCGGACTCCAAAGGCTTAGTTTGTTAGGGAATAAGTACAATGCATATCAAGCTTCACACCCACCTCTCATGTTCGATGAGTATCACAAGTGGAGAACTGACATGGAGCAAGAAGACAACCAGGTCAATTATATAAATAATCGGCTTAGAGGGTTATGAAACTCATGATGTTCGGCTAATGTGGCTTTGATATCATGTTCACTACGAGTTGTTAGGGAACGAGTCAAAAAAACTAAGAGTTGCTTGCCCTTCTCACCATGCAAAGCTTTGCATCCCCTATGTGATATTCTTCAACTTATCAACCCATTTAATTTTGAGCAGAGGGACAAGGGTTTATCTGTTAATTTATTTTTCTCATCCAAGATTTTCCGTTATCAGTTGGTTTGGGCATTGAGCATAGATGTGAGACATGAGGGCTTCAAGGAAGGATTGGGCAAGCCTGAACGACCCATTATCAACCTGATGCGAGCTGTAATCCCTAGCCAGCAGAACTTTGGGCAAGAGGGAGTTCACTATGAAACCTAAAAGACCATTGTGTAGGACCTAAATCCTCTATACAATGAGTGTGGATGAAAAGATTAGATGATAATATCTGATATATGAAACTTTGTTAATCCTTGAGACACCAAGATAAACCAAAGAGCCAAATTAAAATGTAATGCTATATGTACTTCATGCAAACAACGTTTAATTCAACAATTTCTGTTCATGGGGCAGCATGCGCAGAGAAGAGAATGCAATCCTTCATTTTGAATGAAGTTCCATGATAAAATTTTGAGAAACTGCTTGACAAACAGTTGGTCCAAATGTAATAGTATTAACCATGAATCGCTTTCCAACTTTGACATCTCAGAGGTTAATATTTACATTTGGTTATTCTTCCATCAATTCATACAACATTAAACCTTGCAACCCTTTTTTCCCACCTAGGTTAGGCAATTGATCCTCACAGTTCTTCTTTCATCAAGGTGCAAGTTCCTCATCTAAAATCTCAATCCTCATGCTGAAATAGTTGAAAGAAAAAGGTAGAAGGATTATAAATGTACTTCATACAAATAGAGTTTTGTGATTTCTTTCTAGCCTAACAATCCTATTAATTACTAATACTGCAATGCTTCCTTTATTAGGATGAAGTTGGAGGTGAGTTTTTGAGAAGGAAAATTGTAGTAGTGGGGAGTTCAGAGTGTGTCTTCCCTTCTTAGTCTTCTATTTTGGTAAAAAGAGTAGGTTTGGGGGGCATAGAGCACAAAAAAGGTTTGTTGAAGGGCGAGCAGGCATCTGCTGAGCTAAGAAATGATATTAGGAAGGTGACCCATGTGCCTCCCATTAAGGGTCAAGGCATGTTGCTTGGTGTCTAGAAGTGGAGCCAAGGATGGGTCAGCCGGCTTTGGAATTTCATGGTTCCAAGTTGCTTGGCAAATATTAAACTGCTTAATGATTTGAGTAGCATTCCTGTTTTGGGTTGGCCTGGATGAAGAATGTAGTTTATTGGATAAGGTCAATTTTGTGCAATGATCATCATAACTCAGCAGCGATCTACAATCAAATAATTACTGATTAATATGATTCAAATGATAATGATAGCCCTTGCATCATCCCATTTTGCACGTATAATCAAACTTTAGAGCCTTAGTCCACACGGTGACAGGCTCCTTCAAGTGCAAGTGGTAAGCAAAGACTTTTATCTGTAACACTCAATGCAGTGGTTGTGGAATGTATGCATCAATCTGAATGAAGAATATTTATGAACATCATGAGAAATAGTAGTTTATAGTGATATCATCATTCTCGGTTATTAATTCTCCTTTCTTTGCTGCCAATTTCTTTATGCTTTTGCTATATATGTATTAACTCATCCATATTCCCTATCCACACAAAAAATGACAAGGAGAAAAGAAAACTCATCCATATTCATGATGATGTGCAGGGAACATCAGATGAAGTTGTGGATTGCTCTCATGGTAAGCAGCTCTGGGAACTGTGTAAGGAGAAGTATGAGCCACTGTGGCTTAGAGGAGGAAAGCACTGTGATTTAGAACTTTTCCCTCAGTACATGACACACCTCAAAAAATTCATATCAACAGTCGAGAAATCACCTTCCCAGAGAAACTCCTGGAGGAAAAGCATAGATCGGTTTGAACCTTCCAGGAGGAGCACCGACTGTTTTGAACCATCACGGAGGAGCACTGATAGGAGAGATAAACCAAGGCCTAGTACAGAAAGGTTGAGAAATAATGATGGCAAATACAGCAACATGGACAAGTTGGACAAACTAAAAATCTCACTTGACCATATGGAGAAGTCCAGGAGGAGTGTAGATTGCCTTGAGAAGCCTCGAAAGAACACTGATCAACTGGACAGAGGACGGAAGAGTGTTGACAGATTGGATAGAATATGGGCTGGGTAAAACCTTTTAAACCTTTTGTAAAATTTATACAGGGGCTTGGTTGTGTTGGGAAATTTATTTGTGCATTTGTTTATGTTCTCAGATCATGTAGTTTGTTTGTGGAAGTTGTGAAACAACAATTGGAAATGGATAGAGAGGGAGGGTGAGGGTTGATGACAAATTATAGGATTAGGTTAATGGAATGACAAATTATAGTTCCTGGATTATAGGTTAATGGAATCTTTCCTGAAAATAATTAGAGTCTGGTTGGTTTATGGTCATCCCTGGTTAGTTGTTTGTTTTCCTATCAGTTTGGAGAATGAAGAAAGTTGATGGCAATATTGTGTCCTTAACCATACTTGGAATAATTTTTAAGATATCAATTAGCCACTTAATATGTTGGATGGTAAGCTATTAGAGGTTATGTTTTGCCTAGGCGTACGTTGCTGCTATATTTTTTTATGTACTACTAAATCCATTTTATCTATTTGCTAAAATACCACATGGCTCTCTTATAATGAACTGAACGTGTATCCAATCCATCAAATCCTAATAGATCTCAATCGTATCTCCTCCTAAGCTATTAATAGGTATTAATATAGAATTTATTGTCTTGAATTTCTTAACTTGTCCATTTGACTAGATAATTTGAGAAAAAGAATATTTTTTTATTTTTTTTTTTTATTTTGTGGTGGAAGTCTAGTAGGCTTAGGCATATAGGGTCAAGTACCTTTCTAAGGGCAGAGCTGATAAGGTAGAGTTGTGATTATATATATATATATATATATATATATAGAGAGAGAGAGAGAGAGAGAAAGAGAGAGGGAGGGAGGAAAGGAAGGATAGATTTGGTTATATTTGAATATAATCAAGTATAGGATTCGGTCACTTTCTTCATTTTTGAATTTATAAGCCTTTTTTATCCTTGAACCTATACGCATTTCAAAGCCATACTATTTTTTTCACCTTTTTTTATCTTTACAATTTGTGAACTGTATAAATCTAAGGGTGAAAAAGATTATGAAATCCTGAATTTGAATACATTCGAATGTTTTTTTAATTTCAAATGGAAAGTTGGGATATATTTGAGAGTAGGGTTTGAGTTGTATTTTTTCAAATTTCCTTTTATCTTCGCTAAATGGACTGGGCTGAACTATGTAAATCTCTGGGTCTTGTCTTTGATTTGCTATTTTTTGGTTAGCTTTTTTTGATGCCATATTGCCGCAACACAATTATATTAGTCTCACCGTAAAGAACTTGGTTATGAACAACTTTAGTTCATGAATCGAAAACTTTCACCAACAAGGAGTTCAACAAAATGCTTCAAGCAAATTCCTTCGGTGTTTTTCTTCATCATCTTTTTGCCTGCCTTATCTTTTGGAACAAAGAACCCTGAGCCCCTTCTTTAGCTGAAGTCCTATAGCTAGTGGCTGTTCTTATATGAAACAACCTAAGTTTATAGAATTGTTACCTTTTAACCTGGCAATGCTTGCACATTCATGCAAGTTTATCATAATTTCTACGCTATGTTTAAGTACTATATTCATCACTTAACATTCTAATCATATGCTGTGTTGCCCAGATATAGCAATCCAAGAGAAGGGGTAATTGGGATTCTTTAAAAATTAATAGACTAACTAGCAAGTATGTGCACTTAAATATTTTTCATAAATAAATTGAGTATTGTGCGGTAAAGATAATATGCAAGCAACACAACAAATAGCATAACCAAACACAAAAGATTTATAGTGGTTCGGTGCCAACCCTACACATACAAAATTAGCAGCCCAAATCCCAGACTTGATAGGCTAATTTGAGAGCAATAAAAATTAGGGAGCTGTCAGCCGAGTGCTTCATGAACTTAGCAGCCAAAGTCCTAAATTAACAGACCAAAATTTAAGAGCCACGCATCCAACCAAAGGCAACAAGAAATTGGTAACCCAATTTCACAAATCGGCAAACTAACTTTTAAGAGCAAGGAAGTGTCAGGAGTTCGAAAATGAAAGCAGCATATAATTGATAATTCAAAGACAAAATCCAGTATCGAATAAACACCCTTTAAAAATTTCTTTGGCAAATATTCAAAATAACATAGAGTTTAAATAAGAACTTGTAAGATGATTGAATCCAGTTCAAGACAGTGCAAATATAATTAAACTTGAAAGTCATTTTGTCAAATGAACCGTTCAAACATAAATATATGAAAATCGTCCAGTGATTACAAAATCCAAAATCATTAAAAATAATTTAATCACTATAAGAATATTTATACATTACCTATAATACCTTTCATTTTGAATCACAATTTACCTTGATTTGAAGTAACACCATCTTCTTGATGATCATCTAAAATTAGTTTAACTCAATCACAGGATCATTAGTACCATACTTAATTATTTTGTAATCATCAAAATCAATATGAGGCCAACACTATGTGCCAGAATCATGCAAATTGGGGTCTTATCGGAAATGACAATTTTGCAAAACTCAAAATGAAATTATACTTTTCAGAACTTGCTTATACCATTTGAAGCTATTCATCTTCTTCATTCTTTCATATATGATCATGTTGTTAACAAATGTAGTTGACACTACAAGCAAATACTAACTTTAAACCATGCAGAACACTAATGGCAAACAATCTTATTAAAGCATTGGATTCAACAATCATCAACTTTGTATGTTATCTATTAGAATAATTTCAAGTTCAAGTGATTCATAATAGGCATGTTACATGCTAACCCATATGCTTCAGAATACTTTTTTCTGGCTCGAGCCAGTGAAGCCATAATACTTACTCTACTAACTCTTGGGTCTTAAGCATTATCTCTTCCAACATTTGAATTATTTGAGAGAACTGTCTGTCCTATTCCTAGCAGAAATTGTATAAAGATTATAATTACATCATTGCTCTCTATATGCAAGAACAGAAACATCATTGGATTCTTGATAATATTCTTGAGCCCTCCCATCATATAATAGGACGAGTTGATCATAGCAAGCATTTTATGGTAATAAAGTGTGTTGAGAAATGATGAACTAAACAATTTTAGAAATAACTTAACTAACAGCACTTTTTTGACTGCCTTCCTGAAATTTAATCCTTGATGCTCTTACAGTGCATGTTGTAAGTTAGGTGAGCTACCTTGCTGCAACTTTATGAGTTCATAGTATGAGCTACCATGACTACGGCAAGTAGGTCAGAATGTGATCCATGTTCTTTAACTCTTCCATTCTCTATCAGTGCTACGGAGTCAGATTTTTGTATGGTAGACAGCCGATGAGCCACCATAATACATGTCCTACTTGTCATCATCTTGTCCAATGCATCCTGAACTAATTTCTCTGACAGGCTATCAAGTGCGCTGGTGGCCTCATCCAGGAGCAGGATTGCAGGGTTCTTCAGTATCGCTCGAGCTAGTGCAATTCTTTGTTTCTGCCCACCAGAGAGTTGAACTCCTCGCTCACCACAGTCGGTTTCATAGCCATTTTCCATGCAGCTGCCAATTCCATCAAACATAATAAACACATTAAGTCTATACTTAAAAGTAAATGGTTACTAATCTGAATGATTGGGTTGTTTGATTGAACTGTACCTTATGAATTCATGTGCATTGGCAAGCACTGCTGCATTTACCATCTCGGTCTCGGTAGCACTCTCTTTTCCATACAAGATGTTGTCACGAATAGTACCTGCAAAGAGAGTAGGCTCCTGGCTGACCAGTGCAATGTGAGACCTCAGGTATTTCAAATTATAGCCTTTGATATTCTGCCCATCAATCTCTACAGAGCCCTCTGATGGGTCATAGAATCTTTCAATCAACCCGATAATAGTAGATTTGCCAGAGCCACTCTGTCCGACCAATGCTACAGTCTTTCCAGCATCGATCTTCAGATTTAGTCCACTGAGAATAATCTGTTCAGGCCTTGTTGGATAAGAAAATGACACATTCTTGAGCTCAACATCACCTATAAAGAGAGCCTTCTCCTTAATTCCTTCTGGATTATCTGGCTCGATCTCACTTCTCCTGTCAAGTATTTCAAGAACTGACCTGACTGCATCAGTACCCTTTGCCAAATCAGAAGTCATGCTTCCAGCTTCTGCTATATGTTTACCTGTGCTCATTAAGATGAAAAAAGCTTGGAACAAATGCTTCGAAGTTATCAGACCTTTTGCCATTAGCCTTCCTCCATACCAGAAGTCCAACGCTGTACCAGCTGTAACAATGAACTGGCAGAGGAACAGACACAGGCCTGAGAACCAAGCCTGCTTAATGTTCTCCTTCCTTGGCCCTTCTTGAGCAATTTCAAATAGGGCCAACATCCTCTCCTGAGAAGAGAATGCAGTGATGGTCCTGTGGTTAACAACAGCTTCACTTGCCAATTGACTTCCTTCAATTTGTGCTTTCTTGGCCTTCTTGGACATGTTTCTCATCAGAACCTTTCTCAGATAGAAACTGGAAATGATCAGAGGTTGTATAGCTATCATTACAATTGCTAGCCTCCAAGTGATCGCAAGTCCAAGTATGAAAGAAAGTAAAACTCCTGTGAAGGACTGCAGTAGCAGTGATAGACGGTCTCCAACAAGGGACCGGACCTTGTTGGTTTCGGTGGCTAATCTTGCACAAATTGCTGCACTTGAGTTTTCATCTTCATCGAACCACCCAATCTCAAAGGACAGAACCTTCTCTAGAAAACTTTCTCTAACCATTTTTGTCAACCTCTCTCCCATGATTCCAAAGTTATAGTGTAGCATGATATTAGCAGCAAGATTGATGAACGACAGGGACAGGAATATGAAGCAGTATAATCTTGTTTTACTCCTGATAAGTCCATTGTCTTGGAGGAAGTAGACTGAGAGAACTGAACCCAAGCTAAAGTAATGTATGGGCAGGACTGCACCATGAATAACCGCACCAATGCACCCTAGCAGTCCTCTCTTCCACTCAGGTTTATTCAATTTCATGAGTCGCCATTGAGAAGGTTTAGAATGCTTACAGTTCACTTGATTGAGAACAGGGGAATTACCTTCTTTGACAAATGGTTGTTCTTGGCTGCTAGGCATGCTTGAACTTGAAGAATCCACCCTGCTTCTTGTCCAACTACGACTTCTGCTTCTTTTTGTTGGTGGAACTTCTCTAGTCACAGCTGCTTTCTGTAGTTCTATCATTGTATGGTAGATTCCACCTCCATGATGTTGGATGAGCTGATCATGGGTACCAAATTCTACCACACTCCCGCTCTGAAGAACAGCAATCATGTCTGCTCTACTAAGTGTGGTAAGCCGGTGAGCAACAATAATAGTCGTTCTCCCTACTACAGCTTGATCTAGTGCATCTTGCACCAGTCTCTCAGACTGGGCATCCAATGCACTGGTAGCTTCATCAAGCAGCAGTATCTTTGGTTCTCTGATCAGTGCCCTGGCAATTGCTATCCTTTGCTTTTGCCCTCCAGACAGCTGAAAACCAAATTGTCCTACCTGTAGTGAAAAACCAGTCAGCCATCAGTTTACCATTCAATTACCAGTGTATTTCATATATAAAAACTCTTATTTTTATAGTAAGGTTACTTTTTGAGAAAAGGGTGGGAAAGGCCCTGCTAGGATTATATCAAGTGATCATCATAAGGTTACTCACATAGGTGTTGTATCCGTTGGGTAATTCAGTGATGAAATCATGTGCATTGGCTGCCTTTGCTGCCCTGATGATGAGTTCCATTGAGGCCTTCTCATTTCCAAATAATATGTTCTCTTTGATAGAGGTCGCAAAGAGAACTGGCTCCTGACTAACCAGACCCATCTGAGATCTGAACCACTTAAGCTGCAGGTTTCTGATATTGTGACCATCCAAGAGGATTTTTCCTTTATCTGGATTGTAGAACCTTTGGAGTAAGGAGATGATTGTGGATTTACCAGAGCCGCTACCACCAACCAAGCCAATGGTTTGACCTGCTGCCACCTGAAGATTGAGGCCACAAATAACCATTCTATCAGGTCTTGATGGGTAAGTGAAAATGACATTTTTGAATTCAATTTGTCCCCTTAGTTCTTCTACAGTTGCCCCTTTTCCATCAACTGAATTGGGAGGAGGGAGTCCGTCGATCATTTCAAATAATCGTGAAGCAGCAGTCATTGCCTCAGAGAAGTATCTGACATTTGGAAGTGCGCTCATAATAGACCTGAAAGCACAAGCACCATCAAGTGATATCAATATTTCAGTTGATCATTGCAGGCTGTAAAAAGGCATTTTACTACTGATTTCATCAGCAGTATAAGCTTCTGGTAAAATCCAGCACAATTTATGTTTCTCTAGTTTTATATCAGATTTGCTATTTTGCTTCATTGAGGAACAAAAGGAACGGTTCAACAATACTTTCAGAACAAAAGATCTTTAGTTTCAGCAAAAGCACAAGCATAACTGCACAACCGATTACAGTTCTTTTAAATGATAACTAGTATTCCGGCAGTATGCAATACATGCTACAAAGAAGAGGACAAATGTCAGTTTGATTTTTGTTAATCAAACATGCAGGAGGTCTGACTATATTGGAGTCTGATTAAGTTTAAGTTTTCAATTGGAGATTCAGACTAATATATACTCAACAGGGTTATTCAAGTGAGATGGCTGTAATCAAACCCATAGGTGCTTGAAAGTTGTGAGATTGATTAGTTTCGCAATGGTGGAAGGATACTTCTTTAGTTTTTATGAGCAAGGTTTTGAAGCCTGGATCTCCTGAAGAGCAAGCCCTTAGAGTGAGGTGCCATTCAACTGTGCTGACAGTTGTAGGCAGGAAACTACTCCTTTTATGCTGATGAGGTGAAAGAGACTGCAATCAATTTTCTCATGAACGGCAGTATGTAGTCTCTTCAGATCCTGGATGTTTCTAGACCTATATTTAAGAGATTCACTATAGTTGATCAAATAGGAGGACATAATTTGTTGCTTATTATTATAATTATTATTGTTTTTCCGTCTTTTGAAAACTAGGATGGGAGAAAATCTAGCCAAAATCAGGTAAAGCTAGGACTCAAAACAAAAGTTGTTTGCATTAATTCTCAATAACTTCACCAACTGCAATTGTTGGCACCCTCATGATTATTGTTGTTGATAATCATCAGAGTCTGAAGTGATCAGATCATAGAAAAATAGGCACCTGAACTAGCCCTGGTGGAGGCAAAACGTTTATAGTGCTGTGCATAAACAGTAGAAAGAGTTCTAATAGCTTATTAATATATGTAATGTTAATGAATGTAAGTTATGCCAAGCTAATTTCGTATGTGCTTCATGAATGGATTCTCTCTCTGGGGAGGTTTGGAGTGGGGGAAACAAATAAATCATTCAAGTTGAGTGAGTTATCTCACTTAAGATAGGCAAATGTTAAGCATACTCACAGTCCACCAAGGGTGACACATATTGCAGCAACAAAAACATGGCCGCCTTTAGCCCCCATCTTTGTCACCAAAACACTAGCAAACCATGCCTGAAAAGCCCAGACCGCATAAACCATCCCATGCTTCCAGCCACCACACCCTTTATAAAGCCTTGCTTTATCCCAAGTGCTGTGGTTCTTTCAAGGGCCTGTTTGAACCTCTCCAGAGTCCGAGATTCTCCAACATACGAGACTACTGTTCTGATTGATGAAATCGCCTGCTCCGCTATACCACCTGCAATTCCATATGCTTCTCCCATTTCTACTGCCACCTCCATCAGAAGTTTTCCATAAACAACCCCAGGAACAATAAAAAAGAGAGAAAATGGGAGAGTAACCAATGTCTGCCTCCATGAGAGTATGAGGGCTACTACAATAGAGGTGAAGAATGTTGTGACATTGGAGAGGATGTTGGGTATCTGCAATGTATATGGGTTACAAGAGAGAGTTACTGTGTGTTGAGAAGCAAGATAGATGTTGAATTGGAAGGAGAAGAGAAGACAGACCTTCTCACTTAGGAGATCTTGAATTGTATCAGCATCAGATGAGATGCTTAAGACTACTTGGTAGGTAGCTGTCGTGGAAGTATTGCAGTCAAAGAAACTGACATCTTGCCTCAGGATAACCTCAAGGTACCTCCTTCTCATCAGTGATGTCTGAGTCTCAGCAGTTCTGGTCCAGCAGAATCCCTCTGCAGTGTCTTGCACAAACTATTTGTCAGAACCTGTGCCAACATGTGTTCAGTCCTAAACCAATTGTGCATCAAAAAGTTCAAATAATACACCTTAATTGGTCTTTTTAGATGATGTCTAGTGTTGTTATAAATGATGTCAGTATAGATCTGGTTCATGATTCATGTGAACCGGAGGAATGGGCTCATGGCATATGCGATTGGATTTATTTGAATTTAGCGATTTTGATCTTTGGCCTGGCAAGGATGCTAAGACTTTAAAAAAAAAAAAAAGGAATTATCTCTGAAACCTCATGCTGAGTGTGCTTAGTTCTACATCAGTTGTCCATCAACTTGATCTTGGATGCATGCATAGGATCAAGAAAGGCGAAAAAAATCTTTCAGCTAGTTTTTTCATGGATTGTTATAATATTAATTTCCTTATCTGAAGTATCTTATTTCGCATGGAAGCAGACAGAATAGAGGAGAACCAAAAGTTAGAAACATGTTCCTCAGTGAAACTATTCATGTATTCTGAGCATAGGCCTGTAGAGGTCAATAATTATAAATTTATGGCTTTCAAGTGTGACATAAATCTATAATAGAAAGGAGCCATTATGTTGCTTCTATTCTGTTTAATCTACAATCAGGTATCACTATGGAGTTTTAAAGCTTTTGGAGATTAATCTGAAACCAAACAGTTTGTTTAGCCTCTCCACTTTGTAGATCCCATACTCATTTCGAATCAACTTCAGATAGATCTACATGCATGCCTGTATGCAATGTGCCACTAGTGCTACCACAGTTGCAAAAATTGCACAAGCCAATTCAAGATGTTAGGCTCAGTGCAGTGCTTTTTTACTTCTCTTTTTGAGAAGGAATGCTCGAGTATAAGCTTTTTTACTCATTGGAAGGTCGTTATGCGCAAGTCATGATAGCACAAAATTATTATGAAATACAAGTACTGAGCTTAACCTGTTTATAAGCAAGTGTTCATACCAAGAAAAGCACACATTCCAACTCCAAATGCCACGGGTAATAACTTGAGGGCGTACTACAAAACAAATCAGTATTAGTTCATTGTTCTTAGTGTTAACAAAACCAAAGAATCATGAAAAGCCTAAGAATCAACTGAGGACATCTTAGATTCCAAGTAACGAGAGACGGTACAAAATTCAAATTTTTATTGATCCTTCCTTAGGTTATGCGTGTTTGATCATGTCCTTGCTTATGTTTTTAAACCCTCCACCACCATCTTCGGTGCTCAAACTAACCTTATCAGCATCGACACTGGTAAAAGAGGCAACTGCACTCCCATAAGTGTTGATCGTGCCGCCGAGAACCAACAACGTTAAAGGATGCATCATGCCATCTCCAATGCTTCCTATTACACCCAACAACATCAGCAATCTATCAATCGTATCAGCATATCGGAAGAGCTTGAAGATGGGACGTTTCCTTTATCCATCCCACTGAAGGACTGTTGGAAGGCAAGGGACTATCTATCACTACTCTCTTTGGGTTTGTGCTATGAATGGTACTCTCATCAGAATGGGTTGGAGAAGAGAGGAATATACCAAATTAATGACCATTTATCTCTCTATTGTTTGTAGGGGAGTGTCCAAAATGTTGTTTATATATTCTATTGTTTGAGACATCAAATGTTCCGAGTTTCATATCTGGACAACTGAAGTGGACCCAGTATTCGCACATCCCAGAATGTCGCAACACTCACAGAATCTAAAGGAAGAACCAGACCTATGGATTCCTTTGTACGATTGCAGATTAAACATTAGCAAACGAACCGGTTGAGCTAAGATGTTTTATTAAAAAAAAAAAATTATACTACGCCGGCAACCGGTAGGTAAGCTAGGTTTCTGGTACTTGAGGAGATTTAAATTCAAATTATCCTTAAGATACCATGAATTGCACCAAGTGTTATAGCAGCTTTGAATTCGTAGCAATTTGAAATAGTGAAAATATGGGCACCAAGTATGTGCTAAAATATTTCAAAAACGTTGTATTAATATTTGGAGTCGTTTTAGGTATCCCTTTTGTTAAATAAAAACATGAAATTCAATGTAAAAATATTTTTATTTTTTAAAAAAAATAATTTCCATAGTTTATGAAAAAAATTAAAGTAAACATTTCATACTCTTTCCACGTATCGCTGTCAATCCCTCGATTTATTTAGATTTTTTTCTCTCTCCTTCTCAAATCTTATATTAAAGCTGTGTTTGATGCTTGGCTAGCAATATTATATAGTAATGTAAATTACTACATTACCGTTTGATAGTGTATTTGGTATACATAGACTATAATAATATTTAAATTAAATTCATTAAAAATTTATATATTATCATATTTTTTTTTAAAAATTTATATTTATAATAATATTTAAAAAAATTATATTTATAAATGATATTTGAAGCGTTTGTCACCGATTGAAAGAAGTTAATGGCGTATTGTGGAGCCACTAGCGGCAAAGATCCGCAATCGGACTCAGCGAAAGAGGGTGCGGTGACCTTCGAGCGAGATCGGTAGAAAAAAAAAAAAGAGTAAAAGCAATTTTGTTAAAATATATTACCAGATAATATGAGTAATCATTTTTTAGATAATCTGAATTACCTTATTATTGTTTAAAATATGTATCATATACGATGAATTTTATTTAAATTATTGGTAATCTATTGGCTACCAAAATGCACCATAAGAGATTGGTTCTTTTCATTTTTTATAATATGAATGGGAATAATGAAGAAGCTCATGCAGGGTAAGTATCAAAATGAAATCATGATGAGTCCGGTCTCGTCGGCATGGAAAGGTGCCGAAAAAGCAAATAAATGCGTTGAGAGGTGTCAAATAAATCCGGTCTCATCGGCTCCAGTCCTCCGGATCATGATGAAATCCTTGCAGAAACCCTGCGAACCCTCCACCTTCTTCGATGCGAAATCCTTATAAATTATAATACTCTAGCCCTCTTCCGCATTCGATCCCTAGCGATGACGTCAAAGGGAATCGAATCGACGGAGACGAGAGAGAGCAACAATGGATCGATGCTCTGGATCGTGCATCGAGGATGGCCGTGTCGAAACTCTGGCCTCTCTTCCCTACTCCTCCGACCCTATTTCATCCATATTTACGGGAATCCCATGAACGATCATTCTATTCTCAATCTCGTTCGAATGGCGGAGAAAGCGACATAGATTTGAGCCAATATCCTTTGGAAAAATACGGAACTTCTCCATCATCGCCCACATTAATCATGGGAAATCAACATTGCATTATCTTTATTCACTCTAAGATAATTTGATGTCAAGTGTTTTGTTTTTTTATTTTTATAAGAAAGATATCGTTAAACAGGACATTCCTTAATTGATTGGGAAAAGAGATGAGGGCTAGAATTGAGCATCCAAAGAGATTACGGACATGAAGTAGAACATGAGCATCGTTGGTGATGTGGCTAATAAGAGCCATGGGTAATCATGGTAAAATTAATCATGTAACGTGGACCTTCATACCGAGGCAGCCGGCCCCGACTTCTCCAGTCAAGCCGAAGCGGCCTCGACCTTCTCAGGCCGGCCCTGTCAGCCTCGGCTTCTTCAGTCTTGCCGAGGCGGCCCCGACCTTCTCAGATCGGCCCCGTCAATCCCAGCTTCTCCAGTCATGCCAATGCAACCTCGACCTTCTCAGGTCAGCCTCATCGGCTCCGGCTTCTCCAGCCATGTCGAGGCGGCCCGACCTTCTAAGGTCGGCCCGTCGGCCCCGGCTTCTCCAGCCATGCCGAGGCGGCCCCGACCTTCTCAGGTCGGCCCCGTCGGCCCTGGCTTCTCCAGTTATGCCGAGGCGGCCCCGGCTTCTCCAGTTATGCCGAGGCGGCGGCGACCTTCTCAGGTTGGCCCCGTCGGCCCCGGCTTCTCAGCCATATTGAGGCGGCCCCGACCTTCTAGGTCGACCCCGTTGGCCCGACTTCTCCAATTAGGCCAAAGCGGCCCCGACCTTCTAGAACGGCCCTGCACCTGTCAAAACCATCACCTTCTGACCTACTCAGACTGGCACCTCCTAACCACGCCGTTGATGGGACCAGGCCTACCTACTGGCTGATTCCGCCGACTAATAGGACTTGGCCCACCAACCGCCGGCTTCCCCTCTCTGATGGGACGGACCCACCAATCAGCCCAAATTCACGTAATCCCCATGTGTCCCGTAGATATTCCTCCCTCACGGAATGTCACACGGCTAACCCCCATGCAGGCTTCAACTGCCTATAAAAAGGTAAGCCCATGAAAGATTCAGGTACACGAACTTAAGCGCTCTCTTACTCTACTATCCCAGGAAAGCTCTATCTCTCAAGAGCTTTCTCTGCCCTAAGGAGCTCTCTCGAGCTCCTCCTCAGCTGTGACCTCGATCGCTGACTTGGGCATCGAAGGGTCCCCATCGGAGAAACCCTCCGGTCTCGGGACTTCTTGCAGGTTGTTCGGTTGGGCGATAATTTCATCGGCAACTAGATCAGCCTTCCGGTGCTCAACTCCTATGATCGGGCATTATCAGATTGGCACGCCAGAAAGAGAGGGAAAGAGAAGATACTTCATCCTCCTCTCTCAACGATGGTGATGACGCGGGCTCAGGATGCTTCTATCAGTTGCCCTAGGGGGCATCTCCCAGCTAGGCAGCAGGATGCCAGCCTCCCTGCTACCGATCCTCCCGTCGCTTGCTCACCATCAGACACAACTGCCCCAGCTGATCAGCTAGCGGCCCTTACTCAACAAGTCCAAACTCTCACCACCATGGTCCACGGACTTCAGCAACAACAGTCCATGGCCACCCAGCATCAGACCGCTCCCCCTGCTAGTCAATAGTCTGCAAGGAAGGCTCTCCCCACAGAGAGGCTGGTCATCGCCGGGCTTCCCCTAGGAGGCCCCGTCGTGAGCCCCTCAAGCAGCCACGATCCTCGACTGTGGCCTGAGCAAGTTTCCACCGGAGCCGCGATGCCAGGAGGAGCCGAAGCGAAAGTCTCATCCTCCACATCCTTCCCCATCTTCTTCTTCTTCCTCATCCTCCGAGTCACTCAGGAGGACCCCTATAATCAATTGCCAGACGGAGGATCACCTGGACGAATGCTGGTGACTGGACGAGCTTACCAGGAGAATCAACAACCAACTGATGGAAGAGTATGACAATCATCCTCCCTACACCCGTCGGATACTAGAGGAGCTCGTACCCTCCAGATTCCATTTTCCTCAAATAGATCCATATGATGGTACAACGGATCCTCTCGATCATCTCGAGAGCTACAAGGCCATGATGCAGGTCCAAGGTGCTATGGACGCTCTTCTATGCAAGGCTTCCCTGCTACTCTGTAGAAAGCTGCCGTGCCTGGCACTCGCGCCTGTCCCTCACAGCATCGATTCCTTTCGAGAGCTGAAAAGGACCTTTTTGGCGCATTTTGACGCTTGCCGATGGATCATGAGGGTCACCGACAACCTCTTTTCCGTACGTCAGAAGGAGGGGGAGTGCCGTGGGATTTCGTGGCCCGGTTCAAGACCACCGCCCTCAAAGTCTATCACCTGGACGACGCGGTGGCAACGTTAGCCCTGAAGTGGGGCTCCTCCCATCCCGCTTCACCTTCTCTCTGGATAAAAGCCTTTGGGCTCCTACTTCGACCTCCTCCTCCGAGCCCAGAAGTACATTCGTGTGGATAAAGCCGACCTCACCCACCGTGAGTCCTCGAGGGGATCCAGCCGCAAGCCTGCCCGTCCGAGCCGAGCGGACCGCCTCGCCCCCAACGGCCCGAGCGTCTCGCCGATCGGACCGCGAACGTCGAAGCCTCACCCCGGGAGGGCGAGCTGACGCCTCTTCTTGCTCCTCGCTCTCATATCCTTATAAAGATTGAGGGCGAGCTTACCTTCAACGACCTCCTCCCATGAAGAAGGGCACCCCCCGGGACAAAAGCCGCTACTGTCGCTTCCACCGGGACTACGGCCATGACACTGACAGTTACTACAATTTGAAGCGTGCTATCGAGGAGCTCATTCAACGGGGCTACCTTGGAAAGTATATCCGAAAGGGCCACCACCACTGCCGGCCCTCATGGGGCCCCCGCCTGCTCAGGCTGCTGTCGACAATGCCCCCACGGAGCGGACGATCGGATGGTATCTTGGGGGGCAACTCCTTCATCCAAGTGGCCGAGAGGGGAGGAGGAGCCAGACAATGTAATTCCTGGGGGGTCAGCGGTTGTTGAAAATGTAAACAATGAAGGCATCGTCTCCATGATGATCGCCAAGCACCCTGTAAAAAGGATATTAGTTGATAGTGGCAGCTCAGCTGACATCCTTACCTATGACGCATTTGTTCGGATGGGATTGTCTCTTGACTCTCTCCCCCTTGGCGGCCCCTCTAGTCGGGTTTACCAGGGATTCAGTAAGGGTCGAGGGCGAAATATCCTTGCTTGTGACGGCCGGAACACCGCTATGCCAAGCACGATCATCATGAAGTTTTTGGTCGTACGGGTTCCTCTGGCGTACAATGCCATTCTCGGATGACCAGGCCTAAATTTGTTGGATGCAGTCATATCCACCCGACGTTTGCCCGTGCAGTTCTCTACTAATGGAGGCATCGGAGAGATGCGGGGCAAAATCAGCTCGTCTTGCCTTGCTATCACGCAGCCAAGTCCCCAGGAGGCGAGTCGGCCTCGGAAGCGCCTAACCCCAGAGAATCTGGCAAAGGAGGAGAGACGGCTGAGCGGCTCCTCACTTTTCCCTTGGAGATGACCTGACGAAGACTGTGCGTATCGGCGGGCTCCTCCCTTCAGCGGATCATGACCGTCTCCTACCTTCCTGCGGCCAACAGATATATTTGCCTGGTCGACATCCGATATGCCCGGCATCCCTCCAAAGGTGATCACTCATAAGCTCAACATTGACCCAAAGTGCCATCCGGTCCGCTAAAGGAATAGAAGTTTCGCTCTTGAACGACAAAAGGCCATTGACGAAGAAGTCAACAAGCTACTCCGCGCCGGTCATATCCGAGAAGCTCATTACCCCAGCTGGCTGGCCAATATGTCATGGTGTGAAAGGCCAACAGGAGTTGGAGGATCTACATTGATTTCACCGACCTGAACAAGGCATGCCCAAAGGATAGTTTTCCTTTGCCCCGAATCGACCAGCTGGTAGATTCCACCTTCGGCCATGAACTCCTCAGCTTCATGGATGCCTTCTCTGGATATAATCAAATAAAGATGGACCCTGGCGATGAGGAGCACACATCTTTTGTAACGGAGAAGGCATTTATTGCTATAAGGTGATGCCCTTTGGCCTTAAGAACGCAGGGGTGACCTACCAAAGGTTGATGAACAAAGTCTTCCAAGGTCAACTAGGCCAGAACATGGAGGTTTACATGGATGATATGTTGACCAAAAGCATCCGCGCTTCCGACCATGTCTCCGACCTAGACAAAACTTTCAACAACCTCCGTCGTTTCCAAGTCAAGTTGAACCCCAAAAAATGTGCCTTCGGCATTACAGCGGGCAAGTTCTTAGGCTTCATGGTGACCCAACGAGGGATTGAGGCAAACCCTGAGAAGATCAGCGCCATCCTCGATTTGAGGCCACCATCCAGCAAAAAGGAAGTGCAGCGGCTCACAGAAGGGTGGCGGCTCTAAGTCATTTTCTCTCCAAATCGGCCGAGCGATTCTTACCCTTCTTCAAAGCCCTGCGGAAGGTGAATAGCTTCGAATGGACAGACGATTGTCAAAAGGCTTTCGACGACCTGAAGGCGTTCCTGTCCTCCCCGCCACTCTTGTCGAAGCCAAAAGACGGAGAGAGCCTATTCCTCTACCTTGCCGCCTCCCCAGAGGCTGTTAGTTCTGTTCTGGTACGTCTTGACGACAATGGGATCCAGAGACATGTATACTATATAAGCAAGGTGCTTCATGATGCAGAAGTCAGATACTTCAGGACAGAAAAAATCGTCTTTGCTTTGATCGTCTCTGCTCGGCATCTCCGTCCATATTTTCAAGCCCATCCTATCGTGGTGCTCACAGACCAGCCTCTCCGAGCCATCCTGGCTCGACCAGACAACTCAGGCCGACTAGCTAAATGGGCCATCAAGCTGGAAGAGTTCAATCTTTCTTTCCAGATCGACCTGCTCTAAAGTCCCATGTCCTGGCTGACTTCGTGGTCGATTGCACTTGGACAGAGGAACCGACCGAGGAGGCTCCCATGGAGTAGCCCATTGCCAAGACGGATAGCATTGGGGAATCCTGGATCCTTCACGTAGACGATGCCTCAAACTCCCAGGGAAGCGGCGCCGGCCTCATTCTTGCGAGCCCAGATGGAGAAATGGTGGAATGTGCCCTCTGGTTCCTAATCGAAGCCACTAACAATCAGGCCGAGTATGAGGCCCTGCTAGCAGGGCTAAGGCTTGCTCAGGAGTTTGGAGTGCAGCGCCTCAGAGCTTTCACTGACTCGCAACTCGTCTCGGGCAAATTAACGGAGAGTACGAGGTGCGGTATCCCGTTATGGCTCGTACTTGAGCAAGGTTCAGCTCTCAGTCTCTCCACTCTCTTATTTCAGCATCAGCTATATCTCTTGGAGCGAGAATGCCAAGGCCGACACTCTCTCCCGATTGGCCACCTTGACTGGCGACTCAACAAGGAATGCCTACGTCGAGCACTTGGAAAGGCCCAGTATAGAAGACAAAGAAGAGGTCCTCCCACTGACCTAGGAGCCAACCTGGATGGAATCCTTACATTCGTCACCTCACTGAGGGCACCCTCCCCTGACCGCAACGAAGCCAAACTACTCAGATGGAGAGCCTCCAAATTCACCCTCCTGGACGGACGCCTGTACCAGAGATCTTTCTCTTACCCCCTACTCAATGTAGGACCTGCCGGCGCCGATTACATCCTTAGAGAAATTCATGAAGGCATCTGCAGGAATCACCTGGGGGGCAGATCCTTGGCCCAGAAGGCCCTCCATCAAGGGTATTTCTGGCTTACCATGAGGGACGATGCTGCCAAGTTAGTCCAGAAGTGCGACGGCTGCCACCACGCGGATATCCAGCACCAACCCTCTGTCCTTCTGAATCCACTCTCGGCTCTGTGGCCCTTTGCCTAGTGGGGAATGGACATCCTTGGACCATTCCCCCCGGCTTTCGGACAACGGAGGTTCCTAATTGTCACCATCGATTACTTCACCAAGTGGGTCGAGGTTGAGGCATTGGCCAAGATCACTGAGAGCAAAGTCAATGCCTTCTTTTGAAAGTCAGTCATATGCCGCTTCGGCCTACCTCACACTCTTGTCACCAAAAACGGCCGCCAGTTCGACAATGCCACATTCAAGACTTTCTATGATGAACTGGGCATCCACCATCGATTCACTTCCATTGGTCACCCACAGACCAATGGGGAGGCCGAAGTTATGAACCGCACCATCCTCAGGGGGCTCAGAACTCGGCTGGATGGATCCAAAGGTCGGTGGGTGGAGGAGCTTCCTAGCGTACTATGGGCCTACCATACGACCCCAAGGGCTCCGACAGGCAAAACCCCCTTTAGTCTAGCCTTCGGGTCTAAGGCGGTCATTCCTGTGGAGATCGGATTGCCGAGCCCGTGTGTGGAATCCTACAGCAAGGAAGACAACTCTGCCCAGCTGAGATCTAACCTCGACTTCATCGATGAAGCATATGATCGGGCATGATTACGCATGGAAACCTTTCGCCAATGAGCAGCCAAGTATTACAATGCATGGGTCTGTTCCAAAGTATTTTCCTAGAGATCTGATTTTAAGAAAGGCTGAGATATCCAAGCCGACAGAGGGGGGCAAACTGTCCGCCAATTGGGAGGGTCCTTACCACGTCACCGAGGCGCTCCATCAAGGAGCGTACCAAATTAAAGAACTCAACGGCCGACCCATTCCATGTACCTGGAACGGACAACCTCTGTCAATATTATCAATGATGTATCTCTTCATGCTGTGAGCAATAAAAGGATCTTCTTCCACACCAAAGCCATTTCTTCCTTATGTCCAAGGACTGGATCTCAGAAAGGACCTCGCCGGCATCGCAGCCCATGGGACACCACTCGGCCCCGGCACGGCGGTGCCCCCGAGTAGGTTCAAGACCCTAAGGCTCTGTAACCGAATGAGTCGCCCCTCGCAGCAATTCCTAAACCTCCGAGACGGTTCAAAAGGACTTCACCGACATCGCAGCCCATGGGACACCACTCGGCCCGGCACGGCAGTGCCCCCGAGTAGGTTCAAGGCCCTAAGGCTCTGTAACTAGACGAGTCGCCCCTCGTAGCGGTTCCTAAACCCCCGAGGCGGTAAAAAGGACCTCGCCGGCATCACGGCCCATGGGACACCACTCGGCCCCGGCATAGCAGTGCCCCCGAGTAGGTTCAAGACCCTAAGGCTCCGTAACTGGACGAGTCGTCCCTCGCAGTGGTTCCTAAACCCCCAAGGTGGTTCAAAAGGACCTCGCCAGCATCGCGGCCCATGGGACACCACTCGGTCCCAGCACGACAGTGCCCCCGAGTAGGTTCAAGATCCTAAGGCTCCGTAACTGGATGAGTTGCCCCTCGCAGCGGTTCCTAAACCCCGAGGTGGTTCAAAAGGACCTCGCTAGCATCGCGGCCCATGGGACACCACTCGGCCCTGGCACACGGTACCCCCAAGTAGGTTCAAGACCCTAAGGCTCCGTAACCGGACGAGTTCCCTCGCAGCGGTTCCTAAACCCCCAAGGCAGTTCAAAAGGACCTCGCTGGCATCGTGGCCTATGGGACACCACTCGGCCCCGCATGGCGGTGCCCCCGAGTAGGTTCAAGACCCTAAGGCTCCGTAACCGGACGAGTCGCCCCTCGTAGCGGTTCTTAAACCTCAAGACAGTTCAAAAGGACCTTGTTGGCATCGCGGCGCATGGGACACCACTTGGCCCCAGCACGGCAGTGCCCCCGAGTAGGTTCAAGACCCTACGGCTTCGTAACCGAACGAGTCGCCCCTGTAGCGGTTCCTAAACCCCCAAGGTGGTTCAAAAGGAACCTGATGACCATCAACTCTCAGGTCACCCTTCGGGGTTCAAAAGGAACCTGATGACCGTCAACTCTCAGGTTGCCCTCCGAGGCTCAGAAGGTTTCTAACAGCCACGATTTTGCCTTAGCATGCTCTAAACCTACCTCAACGGGCAATGGCAAATCAATTGCTGGGCATCCATTTTTGGGATCGGCCCCGGCCTCAAGCTGCTGCCCCGCGCCGGCCTCGAGTTTGCGCTCCGGCCTCACCCTAGTCGGCCTTGCCCCGGCTCTTTCCTTCAACCTCGACATCAGCACACAAATTCTCAAGATAGTCCGAGGTTAGAGCTCGTCGGCACCCTAATTAAAAAGGCATTGCTCGGTCATGCGCTGTCCCCAACGGACCTCATCCACCAGAGTAGCCTTGGAGTCAGCCTCCAAAGTCGCCTCCTTGAGTCTTACAGCCTGGCGCATGTTTAAGCTGTTTCGACGAATTCATGTGCAAATTCCCAGAATACTCTCAAAGGCCGCTCAGAACCACCCGGGTCTCCCCCCATGGCCGACAGTTAATTGATCTACTTAGCTGGTCGAGGACCAGATGATTCGAAAGTTCATTAGGCGGCCCAAATTTTCACTGACTTATTCAAGTTATTGTCAAGAAAGTAGACAAGGCGTGGAAGGCAGTCTAAAGGGAAGATCTTCCTAACCGTGAGCAGATTGTCTCAGTAAGGACTCTCTGAGTTCATAGGAGAACTCTAAAGGCGTTCCTAAATGGCCACGGATGGCGTCAAGTTGCCCCAACTAACTGCGAATCTCTTCAGCGGTGTGAGTTTCTGCAGACCCATTCGAACACTATCAGGAATAAGTCCAAGGATCTATTGCGGCGTTTCCAACATGCATGGTACTTTACATGTAGGAGAACAAGACATTCGAAGAATAATTCTCTTTTTCATTAAGTACCTTAGAGTGGTTACAAAATTCAACCCGGAGTCGGGTACAAAGGAAAAAGAAAAAAAATACAAAATTTCCTATGGCCCATTCAGCCCCGGCTCCTCTCGGCTTCTTCCTCCGCTCCAGCCTCTTCCTCCTCCGCCGTTTCCTCGTCGCCGAGATCCCCGGCCAGGATCTCTTCAAGGTCAGAGTTGCTGATGTTGAAGGCCGCAGACACCTTGCCTTACAAAGGTCAAAGCCCCTTGTATAGGCATCAAGGCTGGCCTCAACAACTTCTTGCTCAAACTCCGTCGAAGCCTTGTAGTTGGCGATGGCGGTCTCGACTCGAGCCTCAGCCTCCTTAGCTTTCGCCTCGGTGGACCTTCACCTCGGCCTCCTCAATTTTTGCCTCGGCCTCCCTAGCCCGCGTTTCGGCCTCCCAGGCCCAGCCCTCGGCCTCCTCGATGGGCACTAACTTCATGAGCGTGGGCCACCGCCCCGGCCCACTCATGGCTCGCATTGACCGCCGCTCTCTCTACCGCGGCGGCCCTCTCCATCACGGCCCGGACCTCATCTAGCGTCGTTCCCGCCGGCTCTCCGATTGCTGGAGCTGGCGGGTCAACTCCTCAATTCTCCTATCGGCCATCTCCAGACTAGCCGATATCAGTGCCAGCTTGGCCTCAGCCGCGGAGGCCCGGTTGCTCTCAACTTCAACCCGGCACCCCGCCTCTCTCGCTCGGGCATTTAGCTCCTCCCGAGCTTCGGCCTCTTTCTGCTGCTGAGAAAGTTTCTCAGCCAACGCCCGCTCTGTCCCTTATACTTCTCGACCCGATCTAGGGTGCACGCGACGTCTCCCCCGAGTGGGTTATCGCCAAGCGAAGGGCGAAGGCTCCGTTGGCCAGCTGCACCAAAAGAGGTTCGTTAGCCCCAAATCAACCAAGGCATGTCAAAAAGGAGACTAGGACCAAAGGGTTACCTGGAGCACGTTCACCATCACCATGTCGAGGACGTCGGCATGGGTCTGCTGCATCATTTCCTCGTCGGTCTTCAAGGTCCGTGCCCTTGACATGGGGACTGCGGCCGCACAGCATCCCCCATAGTAGAAAGCTTGGGCACGTACCGCGTCGACCCCCTGACGGCCCGCCGACTGGTCGATGATCGAATCGTCGGGATGGGCTCCCCGGCTCAGCCCTATGCTTCCTAGGCCTCCTCTCCCGGCATTGGAGCTCCTAACTGCTACCTCCCCCTCTCTAGCAGATGGGGGAGCCTTCTCCACCTCCGGCTCGGTGGAAACCGAAGGGTCGCTTGCAACCACAGCTTGCTCCGCCTCGGTCAAATCCGCGGTGGCTGGGGTCTCTTCCTCGAGGTCCAGTACCACCACAGCAGTGGCTGGGATCTCCCTCTCTTCTCTCTCAGCCTCGACCTGGGCGTGAACGTCCCCTTCATCCAGCACCTCCCTGGCCGGCTCGTCCGTAGGCACCTGGGCCGCAGGGATCTTCGAGACTCGGGCCGGCACGGTTTGAGTCTTCCTCCGTGCCCTCTTGGCCGGCCTGGCTTGCTCGCCTATCGCTAGCCTTTTCTGGCGTAGGGCAGTCTCCAATCTCGGTGGTAACCTTCATTGCTGCACAAGGAATAAATGTTGGTACAAGAGAAGAAGAAAAGAAGAAAAGGAAAATTCTTATGAATGGGGCAAAGACAACGTCCGGTTAAGGGCGAGAGGAATAGGTTTATGTACTCACCGACTGCTGGGGCCAACTCAGCCTCATATAAATTCTCCTCGGACATGAGTTCTTTGTAGGAGGGGATCTAGGAATTCGAAAAGTGGCAGAAGAGCTCCCCTTCCTTATCATTCATCGCCGAATTTTCATTTGAACTGACATCCGGTTCCCCCCATTTAGTCCTCACTCCCTCCACATGGGCGAAAAGGTACCGAGATTTTCACCCCCTAATTTTGGATGGAAGACCTAATGGAAGGGCCCTACCCGGCCTAGCAGTGAATACCCACCAGGCCCCCTCACCCTGGCGACGGAGTTTGTAAAGGGCTCGAAACAGAGATAGGCTGGCCGCGGAACCCTGGAAATGGCAAAGGATGACGAAGGCGCAGAAGATCCGAATCGAGTTCGGAGTCAACTGCGCCGGCACTAACCTATATCTATTCAGAAGGTTCAGGAAGAAAGAATGAAAAGGAAGCTACAGCCCTCACCGAAAGAACTCTTCATACAAAGAGACCCAACCTGGGAGGACGAAGGTCACTCTATCTTAGGTCCCGGCGCGGACAGATGGATGAAATCGGAAACCCTATATGTAACCCTAAGAGCCTCTACCTCTTCTTGGGTCATGGTGGAGGCGATCCCTCCCAGCCCTGTTGGGTCGGAACTAGCTTCCGGAGGAGATGCCGGATGCCGGGAGGAGAGAGGAACTGCTCTAATCGAGGAAGTTGAGGCAGATGGTTGGTTGCTCGCACCCGGCCGATCGCGGATTGTGATCCCACCTAATGGCCGGGGCATCTGGCTAACAGTTGAAGGGTGGTCCTCACCAGGGGAGGGGGACGACTCTACCACAGGCCTCTTACCCTTCCTAATAGCCCTACGGTCCATGGGTCAAGGGTGAAGGGTGAAAAAGGGAGACTAACCTGAAAGTTGGTAAGAAGACGAAGTCTGGAGGTCTCGGTTTGCAAGGGAGTTCAAGAAGGAAGGAGGCAGGGAAGCAATGGCGATGTAAAGCTCTCCCCGAGCCTATGGAGCGCCTTTTATACCCCCATTTCAAATCGCTTCGCTCTAGAATTTGCCATGTGGCCTTGGCCTATTGCATCGCATCCCCAGGCGCCAGTCATCTCGCCCACGCCCGAGATACGCCGCCTCAGCTCAGTCGAGGAGCGGGATCCCCGGCCAATGATGATACTTGAGAAACAAAGAAACAATGATGGCGCCTACCTTTTTCGTCCTTCGAAAAGGCATCCCTTTGAAACAACCAATGCTGACGTCAGCTCCCACCTACCGCATGATCACGGAAGATTTTTGAGGCGATGTTGCCTCGAGAAGGCGCGCCAGCTCAGCCGCCGATAAAGGCGCCCATAACTGGTCACCAATTTTTGGATTTTCATGCCCCTTTCACCCAAAGGACGGCTGGCGCGTGGCCCTTCGCGCTCAGGAGCGGGGGGCATCTGATGTAGCTAATAAGAGCCATGGGGGTAATCATGGCAAAATCAACCATGTGACATGGACCTTCATGTCGAGGCAGCCCCGACCTTCTCAGGTTGGCCCCGTCGGCCCCAGCTTCTCCAGTCAGGCCGAGGTGGCCCCGACCTTCTCAGGCCGGCCCCGTCAGCCCCGGCTTCTCTAGTCATGCCGAGGTGGCCCCGACCTTCTTAGGTCAGCCCCGTCAGCCCCGGCTTCTCTAGTCATGCTTAGGGGCCTCGACCTTCTCAGGCTGGCCCCATCAGCCCCGGCTTCTCCAGTCATGCCGAGGTGGCCCCGACCTTCTCAGGTCGGCCCCGTCGGCCCCGGCTTCTCCAGCCATGCCGAGGCGGCCCCAGCCTTCTCAGGTCGGCCCCGTCGGCCCCAGCTTCTCTAGCCATGCCGAAGCGGCCCCGACCTTCTCAGGTCGGCCCCGACAGCCCCGGCTTCTCCAGTCATGCCGAGGCGGCCCCGACCTTCTCAGGTTGGCCTCGGCAATCCCGGCTTCTCCAGTCATGCCGAGGTGGCCCCAACCTGAGAGTCTCGGCTTCTCCAGTCATGCCGAGGCGGCCCCGACCTTCTCAGATCGGCCCCGTTGGCCCCGGCTTCTCCAATTAGGCCAAAGCGGCCCCGACCTTCTAGAATGGCCCTGTACCTATCAAAACCACCAACTTCTGATCTACTCAGACTGACACCTCCTGACCACACCGTTGATGGGACCAGGCCCACCTACCGACTGATTCCGCCGACTGATGGGACTTGGCCCACCAACCGCCGGCTTTCCCTCTCCGATGGGATAGGACCCATCAATCAGCCCAAATTCACATAATCCCCACGTGTCCCGCAGACATTCCTCCCTAACGGAATATCACGCGGCTAACCCCCATTCGGGCTTGCCTATAAAAGGGTAAGTCCATGAAAGATTCAGGTACGCAAACTTAAGCGCTTTCTTACTCTACTATCCCAGGGAAGCTCTATCTCTCAAGAGCTTTCTCTACCCTAAGGAGCTCTCTCGAGCTCCTCCTCAGCTGTGACCTCGATCACTGACTTGGACGTCGGAGGGTCCCCATCGAAGAACCCCTCCGGTCTCAGGACTTCTTGCAGGTTGTTCGGCTGGGCGATAATCTCATCGGCAACCAGATCAGCCTTCCCAGTACTCAACTCCTGTGATCGGGCGTCATCAGTTGGGTTTGGCCATTGCTTTAGATATCTAATTGCTCACTGTTTTGGAATCAACTTATCAGCCTGATGGCGAACGGGGAAAGCCAGAAGGGGCTCCGTCGAAGCGAAAGGGGGGAGGGAGGGGGGCCAAGGAGGAGGGCAAGGGTTTTAAGGATAGTTTAGAAAATTAAAAATATAGAGCAATTTTTGCTGTGCAAATAGAAGCTCCTCTTCTTATTATGCTCTGTTTGGATGGAGAGAAGAGAAAAGTGGAGAGAAAATATTTTCTCTTCTTCTATTTGGATGAGTGGAAGAAAAATAAAGAGAAGAAAAAATTAATAATTTATAATGATAATAATGTCCTTATTATAAATAATTAAAAAATATATCATTTTTTTCTTTGAAAGGATCAATATCGGAATTAAAAAAAAAAGTGAAAGAGCATCCTTGAGTTTTCTCTCTAAATCTCTTTAATTTCGGAAAGAAAACTTTTAAATAGAGCCTACCATTTTTTTTCTCCTATTTATTTCTAAATCTTCATGCGTGCTTCGGGCGTCTACACGCTTTTAATGTGATTACCACTTGACTCTGCCCTTTTTGAGACAGAAAAGCACTCATGCACGTAAAAGTTTATATGTTATACGGATCTTCATTCACCTTCAATAATAATACCATTTGAATTTGGAACTTCAATGGCTTTACAAATACCAAATCATGCAGCTGTTAACTTTATAAGAGGGATCTATCACATTTTAAGAGATACAGCAGCATATAATGTTCTACCTTACCAATTTTAAATAAGAAATTCAGCTCCTAACAGGGTGCAGAGATTCATCCAGATTAATTTTCATATAATCCAAGTGTAGGGTTGCCAAGAAACTGAGGTTAGTGAAGTGGATTGGAAGCAATCCCGGTTGTTAGCAATATTTAAAGAATCTTGATCATGGAAATTCAGCCGCTTGACCCGGAGCATAATTCAATTTTTTATAGGGCTAGCTAAATCTTGTTTGTTGAATGCAACCAAAAGGATTTGACATGATCAATCTAGACTACTGGGTGAAACCTGCTCCCAATGGACGGTTAGTTCATCAGTGCTGGCAAAAGGTTGGGCCATGATCCTTAGACCAGCTTTGTTGGAAGACACTGCCCAAGGAAAAGTCTTTTTGCACTGAATACAGTGCAAGTTACATGATGCCCCTTCCAATAGTTTCACGTTGAAAAATTAGAAATTGATTGAGTGGTTTATAACCGGTTAAACAAGAAGGACAAGGCACTAATTAGATTCCTTTTTGGGCTGTGGTAGCCCAAGTTGGTGTGGAGCTTGTCCGTCTTGCTTTCTTGTAACGAAACGAGCCCATCCAGATCGTTACAATATGGTATCAGAGCCATACACCAATCGGAAGTGCAGGAGCTAAGTGCCACACAGGGCAAAGTACTATATTCATGGGGGATGGAAGCCACCTCTTGAACCTATGGGGGCCACCTCTAGAATCCTGCCTGCTTGGTGGTTGTGATCAATTGCTCCGATGACGAGGACGTCGCCTTTGTAAGGGGATAGATTGTGATGCCCCTCCCAATAGTCCCATATTGAAAAATTAGGAATTGATTGAGTCGTTTATAACCAGTTAAGCAAGAAGGACAAGACACCAATTGGATCCCTTTTTGGGCTGTGATGGCCCAAGTTAGTGTTGACCTTATCCGTCTTGCTTTTTTGTAACGAAACGGGCCCGTGGGCTCGGGTCGTTACACATAGCGCCTGATAATTGATGCGCAATGTATGTGTGCATGCTAAAAATAGAAATATATATATATTTTTTTATCTTTAATATACACGTTTGTAGGAGCCATGCATCAATCGTTGGATGTCAATCATCAAAGCATGGTGGAGCTGCTGCCCAAAAGTTTTGCCTTTAAAGACTCTTACCAACCCACTGGTCTACAGGCTTGTCCCCTTTATTTTGATGAAAAAAACTCCGGTTCCAGGCTTGCCCCCCTTGCAAGCGCTATCAGGTGGTTTGAGATTTGGACTTCTACTCCGAACACAAAACAAAGTCAAATACTTGATGTAATTAATGCCTCAATGTGCTCATTGGATTTTTCTCAATATCTTGACGTTTATAGCGTAAGTTTAGTAAGGCCAGAATATATATATCAATATGGAGCAAGATTTCGTTCATGTGTCCCACTGTTGTTATAGGGACAAGCAGAGAGTAGTTGGTATATACCATACTCATTGGATTGGCCGTCTTTGTTGAAACATTTCACATGCACATAATTCACGTGAAAGATCTGGGATTAATTAAGACCATACATTTGTCATTATATAGCCTGCAGTACTATTACGCACAGAAAAAACAAATTCCTTTTCCTTTTCCTTTTCCATAAGTCTTTGCTTTGCTTTTAATAAAATAAACAGCGAGTAGTTAGTTTCTCATGCAACTTCTTTGAAAAGAGAAAATTCTTCTCCTTGCTGTTCTAATTAGTATCAATCTTAGAAACCATCGATCCAACTTAATTTCGGTGACTCTACGAGTTGAAACTAGATCATTACTGCAAAAGCCATAAAAACTCATGCTGAACAAAATTTTTGGTGACTTTATAAATGTCACGGGTAAAAATTTATATTAGTGGGCATTTAGTTTCGTATGACTATATACTATACGAAAATCTAAAGTATTTATACAGAACAATAAAATAAATAATATCTTCCTTCTAAGTTTTATTTTTTTTAAGTAACACCTTGAGTATCAGAGTGAATGATCTGGCTTCATACTTTATGTGGACTAAAAAATGCTACATATAGATAAGTTCTCTGTATTTATGATTAGATTTTTTTTGAATTTGAATGTGAAGTTAGATATAGATCCTTATCATGGTAATAATACTAGGACTTGAATAGAAAAAGTATGTAAGTTTGTAATTAGATTTCTTTGAATTTAGTTATAAAATTAGATATAAATCCTTGGTATGGTGGCGATATTAAGGCTTGAATGATAAGGCTACATAAGAACTTATGCTAATTAACAAATATTTAATATCATACTGACTACGTATCGGAAAGAATCTAGATACTTAAAATCTATATTGTTCCAAAGTTTTTGCTCAAAAAGAGAGAGAGAGAGAGAGAGAGAGAGAGAGAGAGAGAGAGAGAAATGAATAAAAGATATGAAGCCAACTTGCTAATACCCAATCATAAGTGATTTTATCAACTTAACTCGTCCATATCCTCTTTCTACAAACTTTTTTCTTATAAATTTTTAAAAGTATACTTAATTGACCCTTTTCTCCATCTTTCTTAGGGCTGACTTTGTTTTGGTTTCTTTCTTTTGTATGATAAACAAAAACATCTCCAAAATATTCTTTGCGGGATGATAGCTTCGTCTCCCGTTACAATAAAATATTCTTTGCAACAAAACAATTTAAGCCTTACAGTGAGATGTCTGATAAAGAAAGTTCTTCAACAATATTTATAACAAAATAAATAATTCTAGGTGACCAAGGGCTTGCTCTGCCATCACGTTAAAGAAATTAAGCTGACTCAGATCCACCTCAGCATTGTAGATATATTGTCTTAAAAAATATCCTCCCATTTTGCCAGCCGTTTTCCGGTTAGAAGCCACGGTCCGACGTCCAGCGGACACCTCCGAGCAAAGCGCGAAGCCTATCCAAAACCCGCCGCCGAAGCGGCGGACGCGGAGGGTCTATCCGCCACGTCATTTTCCATATATAGCAAATAAAAAAAGAAATAAATTCGTTCCCTTTGGTGAATTGGGTTGTCTTCTTATCTACACTGTTCTTCCCTTAATTTATATATATATATATATATATAGGATTGATTCAAAGAGGAGGAGAAGAAAGGAGACGCTTTTATTTCTCGGAGATGAGGAAGTCAGCCGATTGCAATAGCTTCCGGCGATGGCAGGAGGCCGGCAGCGAGTTCGTGCCGCCGTCCGACGTCGCAATCGTGACCTCCGACGGCCAGAGCATCCCGGCCCACTCCACCGTTCTGGTACGAACTCTCCTCCAGAATCTTTTTTTCTAATCTTCTTGCTTGCTTTCTTTCTTCGTTTAAATTAATCGTGTCATCGGGCATATGGAAGGCTTCGGCCTCGCCGGTGTTGGAAACGATGCTGTACCGCTGCCGCATAAATTTGGACTCGAAAAAAATAATCCATATTTTGGGCGTTCCCTGCGATGCAGTGCATGCCTTCGTCCAGTTCCTCTACTCCTCCAGGTATATAACATATGGCCTTTCTTTCTTTTATATCTCTTGATTTTATAAGAGAAAACAGAGCGATTGATATATGCCGGCGATCGCAGGAGCGCGCTGACGACGAGGGAGGGGGAGGAGGCGATGGAGGGATATGGAATGCATCTGTTGGTGCTGTCTCACGCCTACCAGGTGAGGTGGCTGAAGAGGGGGTCGGAGGAGGGGGTGGCGGCGAGGTTGCGAGCGGAGGCGGTGGTGGATGCGCTGAAGTTGGCGAAGCTCTGCGACGCGCCGCGGCTGTACCAGCGGTGCATGCGGCTGGTGGCCAAGGATTTCGAGACGGTGACGCGGTCCGAGGGGTGGCGCTTCGTTCGGAGGCACGATCCGCAGCTCGAGCAGGAGATCCTGCGGTTCCTTGAAGAAGCTGACCAGGTTTGAGCTCTTCCCTCCATCTGCTTTTCTTCTCATGTCGAACACCCCTGCAGGTCGATGATGGTTTGATGATTCCATCCTAAATGCGTATTTGAATGTTAGATCGAACCCTAAAAGCTAATCAAAATTCAATGCATTTCGATTTGTGTCATCTTTATTTGTATGATAAACGGAGAGAACCCTCCATTGTAGAAAGGATTCAGAATGAGTTAATTTGTGGGTCTGTTTGGATTTTTGAAGGAGAAAGAAGAAGAGTTGAAGAGAGGGAAAGAAGGGGAAGGACGGAAGGGGGAAAAAAAAAAAAAAAGGAGAAAAAAAAGTAGCGGATAATAATGTTAATAAAATTATAATATATCTTTTGTTATATAGGAAGCGTAAATTAATTTGTAGGAATAAAATTAAGAAAAATATATAAAATATTTTTATATATATATTTTACCCTCAATTTGAGAGATGAATTTTAGATTTTTTAGAAAAAAATAAAAGGAAATAAGTAATCACTGTTCCTCTCTCCCTTTTTAATTTTTCTCTCTTTTAAATAAGAGAATTTATTACTTTCTAATTGCTCCACTCCCTTTCATTTCCTTCCATCCAAATAGACTCTTAGGTCTTTCTTCTTTCTTCTTTTTTTTTTTTTTTTTCTCATAGATAAGAAACTAATGTGTGTAAAAAAAAAAAAAAAAAAAGGAAAGACTTTAGACTCTATTTGAATGAATTTTTGAAAAACTTTTAAGTGGTTGTTGGCCAATAGCTATGTAACATAGCTATTGGCTAATAAGTAAAGATAACAATTAATTCAAACAAAACATTGTCAATTATCTTAAAATCATAAAAGATTCTTTCATTATGGACTAAGAAGCTTTAGGCTTATATAAGCTGTCTGCTTACATCATCCAACAAGATATAATGTCTAATATAATGGGATGCTAGAGGAATTGGTGAAGTTTCACGTGAATCATCTAGGTTATTCTTCTACATGATTCTATGGCTCCTTAGTGGGCTCGACTTTTTCAATTAAATCCATTTTTCAACTTGGCTAATCTATATGACAAATTAAGCAAAACATGAAGACCTTTTTTTTTCCCTCTTTCACAATAAAAACAAACGAGTAGAACTCTAAAGGAAGCATGATTTACTTAGTTCCATTATCTTAAACAAATTTTAAATATCAAATCTTTGTGTCTCCTTTTTAAGTTTGGTTATTGTATTCACATTGCTCAACTTAAGATAATCCTGAAAATAATTGAGGTGAGTCTAAGTAGAATATATATATATAGTTCTTAAACTTTTATTCAAAATTTAATTTGATCTTTAAACTGTTAATTCCTCGTATTTTAAGAATGTTGTATTTCATATTTTGTTACATTGAATCAGTTAAAATTAATATAATAGCTAACGTACGTATCATCTAGAGAAAAGCCTCCATATATTTACATCGAGACGATACATTAGTTATTCAATTAATCTTAACTAATTTTATATAACATAAATTTAAGAAATATAATATTATTAAAACATATAGGATTATACTATAATAAATGAAAGTTTGAGAACTAAAATAAAATTTGAGCGAAAGTTTTGAGGCCCAAAAGCATAGTTTATTTAGGCTTCAAAAAAACCCAATTTATCGGAGATTGATGTAGATGATTTGATCCAGATGTGTTGGATCTTTTACAATGTATTGATGTAGATATTGCGAAAATAATTCAAAGATTATATATATACATGTATATAAATTCTATCATTGATAAATTTTAGGCTAGCTAGGAAGAGGAGAGAGAGAGACTGGAAAGAGAAAATAAGGAAGTGGCTAAAGAGAAAATAAGATTAGGGAAAATTTATGGGGAGAGGGGCTTAGAGAGGGGAAATTCTTGGCGGGGGGGGGGGGGGGGGGGGAGGGTGTTGGCTCGATCCTTTGCCGATATAGCGTGCTAGTTTAGTAGTGGAGTCTCTCTCTTCACTATGTTGCTCTGATGCGACTGATGAAGTCATCCTCAATCAATGGCGGCAATCGTCCAATGAAGCCATGATCAAATCAACGACAGAAATTAGCTGATGGAACTGACACAATCACACCCGATCAATGGCGGCAACCAACTTTTCAAAGCGTCCCCCAGTCGATCTCTCGGGTAGGACCCCACTTGGCTACTCGGGCAGTGCTCTCGGTCAGCCTTCCAAATAGAACCCCAACTCAACCATCCAGGCAGCGCTCCAGTCGACTTCCCCGACAAGATCTCTCTTAAAGGATAGTTTGTACGACCCACCTACCACGTGCCATCCATTCCTGACGAAACCTGGCCCATCTATCGCATGGTCACCCACTTTTGACGGGACTTGGCCTACCAACCAACAGCGGCCTCCCATGTTTGATGGAACTTGGCCCACCAACCAGCTACAGCCACCCACACCTAACGGGACACTGCCTGCTAACTCTGACATGCCATGAGGGAGGCACACTCCGCTGCTACTATCCTCACCGCTCATTCTATACCAAATGATATATCTCAAGACTTACAAATATTTATAAAAGGGGTAAGAGAAACCCCCGACCAGGTATGATCACCTACACGCTCACAAAGAGCAACTCTCTAAGTCTCTTGAGCTTCTCTCAAGCTCACAACTGTTATCTAGAGCACTTACTTGAGCGTCGGAGGGTCCCCATCGAAATCATCGATCCTCGGGACTTCTTGTAGGATTCCGATCGAAGCGGAGCCCATCAAAATATTTTAGGCTTGCTAGAAAAGATGATCAGACACTCACAAACGATCGAGAAAGATGATATGATGTCAACATGCTCTATATCCGACGAAATACGACCTCATGAAAGAAGGAACCAGAGCAAGTCAATGAGAGACAACAAAGAGAGAGAGAGAGAGGGTGAGAGGCGGAGTCAGTAGAGGTGGGATTTGGTCCTTGTCGAATGGTACATAGGAGGGAGGGGAGAAAAGAGGAAGGGTACATAGGAGGGAGGGGAGAAAAGAGGAAGGGCCCTCCTCCTGCATCCACACAACGTGGGTGGGAATCCCGCAGCATGGTGTCCATGAATGCCCACTGCGGTGCTGGATAGGTGCCCATACCGCAATGCATGGAAGAGAAAGGAAGGGTTTGCATGGTTATGAGCAGGGGCTTCAGCTTTTACTTCTTCTTCTTTAATTTTTATTTATCATTCGAATTAGATGTTTATTAGTTTAAATTTATTTTAAATATGTTAATATTTATTCTATAAAATATATCTTAAAACTATTTATATTTAATTTATTCTTATATATATATATTATAATTTTTTAAGTAAATTGCTTTCGAGATTAGGAATGGCAAGTTTTTTTGTTTGGCCGGTCGATACCATTTTTAATGGATAAACGATTTAATGGTTAATGGAGATTACTCATTAATGGATAAACGGGCCGGAGATGATATTCTTCGTCCTATCCCCGTTTACCCATTCCCGTTAGCTTAATATAATATATTTAAATTATATATTTTAAAAAATTAATATTTAAAATAAATAAAATATATAGTAAAACACGTTTGAATCACTAACGAGACTTCTTCGAATCAAAAAAAGCATTACATGGTGATCACGACACATTACATTGATGATGATTGGGTGTGAAGAAATTGCATATTGACGTACTAATTCATTTCCTTATGACTTATTACTTTAATCTTATATATGTTATATTAATATTATAAGTATTTGAATTTGATAGGTTTGTTTACATGCCTGCTCCAACACCACTGACGTTCTGTGTGATAAACTTATGGAGATATTGTTGGATGATTGTAAGTTATCTACCTGACTGTTGATAATTGTAGTACGAGTAATAGCATGATTTCAAAAATAAAAAGTAAGATTCATCGAGATACACTTATTTTAGGGTGAAAGAGGGGCTTAGCAAGTTTGAGAGTGGAATTGAAAATGTATGTTGGTCCAGATAGCAACCCAAGAGGAGGGGGGGGTAAATTGGGTTTTTCAAAAATTTAAACTCTTTTGAAAATAAACCCCAGCAGAAAAAAAAAAACTTAGATTCGCACAAATTAAAATAGAATATGCACAAATAGAGAATTAAAGATAATGAGACAATCACGGCAAACACAGAGATTTTATAGTGGTTCGGTGTACCTACACCTACGTCCACTCCCAAGTATCTCTTGGGTCCACACTATAATCAACTGATTACAGCAGAGTTATTTTGCAAGCTCACAACTCGAACTTGTTGTTTTCCCGGTGCACAACGAACCCAGCTGGTTTTCAAGGCTCACCAGCACAACCTTACACCACAAGCAAACTGCTTGCACAAGGCTAACAGCCTCAATGGAATCAATCCTCCGATTGACCCAGCAAACAATAATCATTTTTACAAAACAAAGGCTCCTCCAATGAGCAAATATACAATGATAGAACATGAAATAAAGAGATAGGAAGCAAAGCCTGATTTGCATATCTTGGTGGCTTGCTTCTTCTCTTCTCTTGGGTGGATCTTCCTTTAGAATGCTCTTGAAGCTCTGAAGATCAAAAAACTAGGCTTGCTTCTTTCTTCTCTTGGGTGGATCTTCCTTTAGAATGCTCTTGAAGCTCCGAAGATCAGAAAACTAGGGCTTACTTCTTTTCTTGAGATTTCTTCAAAATGGAGCTATGAAAGCTTGGAATCTCTCTCTTTTCTTTTGGGGAATCAGTATAATTTTCCTCTTGAATTTTCCCTCTTTTCTCTTTTGATTTTCTGATGGGTTTCTAAGATTTTTCTCTATTCTTGTCTTTTTGTCTCTCTCTTTTTCGGATGCAGCAAACCCCCTTCTTATAGATCAGTTTAATCCATAAATAGTTTAAAACTATCCGTTAGAAACAAGTGTAAGAAGGATTAGAACCAAAAATAGCAATAGCCGTTGGGATTAAAAAGATAAAAGTAAAGTTTAGAGTGTTCTGACAGTTCTGGAGTCGCGTCTGACATTCTGGAGTCGGCTCTAACTTTTCTGGAGTCGGCTCTA
Source organism: Calamus simplicifolius (assembly GCA_900491605.1). NCBI lineage: Eukaryota > Viridiplantae > Streptophyta > Magnoliopsida > Arecales > Arecaceae > Calamus > Calamus simplicifolius. Next base: position 367,493 of record UESW01004505.1, read on the forward strand.
AATCAAAAATCCCCAAATCGCTTGAACTGGAAGTCTCTGACTTTTCTGGGTCGACACAAAAATCTTCTGGAGTCGACTCTAACAGTCCAGGAGTCGACTCTAAGTCATGGCAAAAAAAACCATTGTTCTGTCTTTCTGTTGGAGTCGGCTCTAACAGTCCAGGAGTCGACTCTAAGTCTGTGCCGATTTTTGGAGTCGACTCTGCGATTCCATGTGTCGACTCTAATGTCTGCAATCTTACCTTGACATTAGATTCGAACTAGAACTTGATTTGTCTTATAATTTTGATTAATAAATCATATCATAAACTGAAAAACTTAATCAAAATCATTAGTAACTTCAAATGTTATACTCAAATAGTTTTGTTAATCATCAAAATCAACAATTGGGTCAACAATCTCCCCCTTTTTGATGATGACAAAAACTTTGAGTATATGCATTAAAAATTCATTTGAATTAAGAGTTATAGACATTGTTAAAGCTTTAAAACTTCCTAACAGAGAATTTGATGCCAATTTTCAAAATGAACCAAAAAAGATACTTGAGTTCTATTATAAACATCAATCAAGATGATTTAACTTTTATAGGAAATTATTAAGCTCCCCCTGCATTGAATAACTCCCCTATGTAAATAAACTGAAATCGATTGATCATTTTTGATACAAATTGATTAGAATTTATAAATCTCAAAATTTCTCTCCCCTTTTTAGATATGCCAATTGAAATCTTATATTCCTTTAATCTTATTCTTCCATTCTTTTATCCTTATATCCTTATATTCTTCATTCTTATTTCTTTATGCATATACAATTTTCTCTCCCCCTTTTTTGTTATCAGCAATAAGGTGAATTTAAAAACAATAAAGAAGGTTATCAGAGCGAGGTTGTTGGTTCATTCAATCATAGAGATGGTAATTGGTTCTCATAGACAAATTTGCAATAAAAGGATAATTGTATTTCAATGCAAGATTCATTACATGTGTCAATTCAAGTACATTCACAGTAAAGTAACATATTCAAGTATATTCATAGTAAACCAAAATTCCTAGATACAAGCTATCAAAGTAAAGAAAGCTAGAAATCCTAAGATACAAACTAGGATAAGATAGGGTATCAAAATCAAACATGCTTGTAAACAATTTTCTTCAAATGACCAATCATTTCCATAATCTCATCTTTTTGGTCTTTCTTAAATTTTTCAAGACAAGCTTCAATTTGAGTGACAGCAACATTAATATCTTTCTTCAACTGACCAGTAGCATCTAAATAGACTCTTGATCCATCTGCTATCCCTTCTAGCCTTTCAAAAATCTTTTGAAGCTCAGATGACATGGTATTCACTGATTTATCCAAAGTAGAAACTATCATGTCAAGCTTAGCAGATATCAATTTCATTTCACTTCTCATTTCCGAATCATGCTCAGTCAGTAGGGCTCTGAGCTGATCAAGCTGCTCCTCTGAAAATCTTCCAGATACCAAGGCTGACTGATGTGGAGGTGAAGGATGAGTGCTCGGTCCAGCCTCTGAAGGTCCAGCAGTAGATGGTCCAGGAATATCCTCTGCTCTGGCCTCCTCAACTCTAACTTCCTCTGCTCTGGTCTCTTGTCCTTTTTTATCCAAATATCATTCTCTTTTCTGAAGCCCATGCGGTGAATTGTAGACACTGTAGTAATCAGTATGCCTTAATTTTCTTAGTGGCTCATTATCCATTATTAGCACACCTTGGCTTCTAAAAACTAAGGTCAGAATCATACCATATGGCAGTGTTGATCTCTTCTTGGTTGCTGCTTCTGCCATATAGCCAATCATCATTCCAGCTAAATTAACAGGCCTTCCAGTAATGATACAGTCCATCAACAAGATATCTCGCTCGAGACATACTCAAACCTTCCAATTTTAGGAAACAAGATTCTTCCACAAATATTATGAAGTAACCTGAGTTCCAAATTTAGTTGATTAGCCATGATTTCTTCAAACTCAGATACTTCTCTCCCTAACATCCTAGATAGGGCACCTCCTCTATCATCATGTTGATACTCAACTAGTCCAATAGTAGGCATCTCCAATAAATTTTCAAGAGTCTCGCGTGATTATCACTTTGGTTCCTCTTACAAAACTCTAAACCTCCCTCTCCTCTACATAAATCATTGTAGAATTCTCTCATAATGGCAGGGTACATAGGAACATCCAAAGAACAAACTTTCTCCCATCCCATTTCTTCAATAATCGGCCAATAGCGAAGCCCTCCGAAGCAAAGAAATTGAAATCTACTTTTCTTCCAGTTGTAATGGCCTTACCCGCTAATTGATCTACCCGTGGAGAAGATGGTGAAGGTGGAGAAGCATCTTGGGTGGCAGATGATGAAGACGGTGAGGGTTGCCTACGAATCGAGCAACACTTCGTGGGAACGGTCGATCCACCAATGATAGCACGCTTCTTAGGAGCCATAGGAATTGATTGGAATGAGTTATTGAGAGATTTGAGGGGTTTGGAGGGGTTGGAATCGGTTTGGAACGGCTTTAGAAAGGATTAGGAGACGATAGGGTTCGTTTGGGTGTCGACTCCGCCTTTTTATTTTGACCTAGTTCCACTTAGAGTCGACTCCCGCAAAGCGAGGTGTCGGCTCCGGACTAGAAACTGTCAGCGCCCGAATTAGAGTCGGCTCTACGGAAGTAGGTGTCGGCTCTAATTGCCCAGACAGAACATCAAAATATGAAGGTGTCGACTCCAATAGTTTCAGTGACAAAAATTTAAATTTCAAGGATCTGAAACTAATCAAATTGATCAATAAATTCTAGATAAATGTTCCTTATCAATTGGGGAAACAATGAATCAAATTTCTAGATAGATTTCCTTATTGAACATAGAGAATTCTCAAGAAATTAATGAAGTCTAGATAGTTGTTGTCCTTAAGAGTTTCAGTAAGTCATTCTAAAGGATCACAAACTCCTAATTCTCCTCTAAGATAACAAAATCTTTCCTCACTTAATGGTTTGGTAAAAATATCAGCTAATTGATCATTAGTATTAACATATTCAAGACAAACATCATTGTTGGAAACATGTTCTCTAATGAAGTGATGTCTAATTTCTATGTGTTTAGTTCTAGAGTGTTGGATTGGATTCTTAGTTAGATTGATGGCACTAGTGTTATCACATCTAATAGGAATTTTATCAAGTGTGATACCATAATCTTCAAGTTGTCGCTTAATCCAAAGGATTTGAGCACAGCAACTTCCAGCTGCAACATACTCTGCCTCAGCAGTGGATAATGCAACCGAATTTTGCTTCTTGCTAAACCAAGAGATTAAGTTACTTCCTAAAAGTTGGCATGCCCCACTTGTACTCTTTCTATCTAATTTACAACCAGCATAGTCAGAATCAGAATAAGCAATCAATTTTAAGGTTGAGTCTCTAGAATACCATAATCCTACATTTTTAGTTCCATTTAAGTATCTAAAGATTCTTTTAACAGTAATAAATGTGATTCCTTAGGATTAGATTGATATCTTGCACATAGGCAAACAGAAAACATAATATCTGGCCTACTTGCAGTTAGGTAAAGAAGTGATCCGATCATACCTCGGTAATGCTTCTGATCTACTTTCTTACCTTCTTCATCCTTGTCCAGCTTGCATGAGGGACTCATTGGCGTACCAAGAGGTTTAGCAGATTCCATACCAAACTTCTTGAGTATTTCCTTTGTGTACTTTGTTTGGTTGATGAAAATCTCCGCTTTCTCTTGTTTGATTTGAAGTCCAAGGAAGAAGTTGAGTTCTCCCATCATGCTCATCTCGAATTCTCCCTGCATTAACTTAGCAAATTCTTGACAAAGGAGATTGTTAGTAGCACCAAATATAATGTCATCAATGTAAATTTGAACAATTAATAAATCCTTTTCTTTTCTTTTTAAAAACAAAGTTTTATCAACGTTTCCTCTCGAAAAATTATTTTCAATTAAAAATTTACTTAATCTATCATACCAAGCTCTAGGTGCTTGCTTTAAACCATAAAGTGCTTTGTGTAATTTGAAAACGTGGTTTGAAAATTTGTGATCTTCAAAACCAGGAGGTTGTTCAACATAAACTTCCTCATTTATAAAACATTTAAAAATACACTTTTAACATCCATTTGAAATAAGTTGAAATTCATATGACATGCAAATGCAAGTAGTAGCCTAATGGCTTCTAATCTAGCAACAGTGCAAAGGTTTCATCAAAATCTATACCTTCTTCCTGATTATATCCCTTTGCAACTAATCTAGCCTTATTTCTAATTACCAAGCCATTTTCATCCAATTTATTTCTAAAAACCCATTTAGATCCTATTATAGGGTGGTTTTTAGGTCTGTCTACTAGGGTCCAAACTTGGTTCCTAGTGAATTGGTTTAACTCTTCCTGCATTGCTAACATCCAATAACTATCTTTCTCAGCTTCCTCTATAGTTTTAGGTTCTATATGAGATACAAATGCAAGATGATTATTGATATTTCTCATTGATGATCTAGTCCTTACACCTTGAGATGGATCACCTATGATTAGGTCTTTAGGATGACCATAAGCATATCTCCAATCTCTAGGTAGATCTTTATCATTATGAGCAGTATCAATACCATCATCCTTAGGTGAGTCATCATTCTTAGCTTCAGGTTCTTGATCTGAAGATACATTTAATTTTTCAATACCTCTTTCAATCAAAGATGTATCTTCCTCATCATCAATTTTATCTGAACTTGATGCTAAAGACTCATCAAACACTATATGAATGGATTCTTCTACAACTAAGCTTCTCTTATTAAATACTCTATATGCCTTGCTAGATGTAGAATATCCTAGGAAAATACCTTCATCAGACTTTGCATCAAACTTCCCAAGATTGTCCTTTCCATTGTTATGAATAAAGCATTTACAACCAAATGCATGAAAATAACCTAAATTTGGTTTCCTATTATGCCATAGTTCATAGGAGTCTTCTTAAGGATAGGTCTAATCAGGGCTCTATTTAGGATGTAACATGCTGTGTTTATAGCTTCCGCCCAAAAATATTTTGGAAGTTGGCTTTCACATAGCATGGTACGGGCCATGTCTTCTAAAGTCCTATTCTTTCTTTCTACAACTCCATTTTGTTGAGGTGTCCTAGGTGCTGAAAAGTTATGATGTATGCCTTTTTCAAAACAGAATTTTTCAAATAAGTGATTTTCAAATTCAGTTCCATGATCACTTCTAATAGACACTATGGTAGTGTTTTTCTCATTTGTGACTTTCTTAACGAATTTCAGGAATATTGAGAAAGTCTCATCTTTGTGAGCCAAAAACATTACCCAAGTGAATCTAGAGTAATCATCTACTATCACTAGACCATATTTCTTTCCTCCTAGACTTGTGGTTCTAGTAGGTCCAAAAAGGTCCATGTGTAGTAGCTCTAGTGGCCTAGTAGTTGAAACAATATTCTTAGATTTGAAAGAAGTTCTTGTTTGTTTTCCAAACTGACATGCATCACATATTCGATTATTTTCAAAATTTAAGCTAGGAATACCTTTAACTAGATCCATTTTCAATAGTTTAGAAATTAGGTGTGTGCTTGCATGACCTAATCTACGTGCCATAGCCAACCAATCTCATTCATCTTAGCATTATTAGCAACTAAGCAATGATTACTTGGAGATAAATTACTCAAATCAATTAAGTACACATTGCCATAACGTTTACCAACAAGAATAATGCTATTATCAATGGGATTAGTAACAGTGCAAACAGAAGCTTCAAAGGAAACTTTGAAACCTTTATCACACAGTTGGCTAATACTTATCAAATTATGTTTAAGTCCATCGACATATAAAACATTATCAATATGAGTAGATGGAGTAATTTGAATCTTACCAATACCCATGATATGGCCTTGACCATTATCACCAAAAGTAACTACTCCACCTCTTTTTGATTCAAGGGTGATGAATTGATCTTTGTCACCCGTCATGTGTCTTGAGCAACCACTATCCATGTACCATTTTCTTTTCAGTCTGATGGCTGCAAGACACTCCTGCAAAACATTCATGTCTTAATTTTAGGTACCCAAGCCTTCTTGGGTCCTTCATGGTTAGATGCAATAAATATTGTTCCTTTGGAACCCAAATCATCTTTTTTTATTATGTGGAGATTTACACATATAAGATTTATGTCCTTTGTTTCCACATTTAAAACAAGTAATATTTGATGATTTTTCAGCATGTATAAAAATATTTTTCAAAGATTTTTGCTTTTTAAGTGGATTATATCCTAATCCAGCTTTATCAAAGACAGCTTTTTGATTGTCCAAAATCATATTAAGTTTGATAGAGCTCAAAGTAAATTTATCAACTATAGGTTTAAGTCTATCAACTTCATTTTTTAAGCTTTCATTTTCTTTCATCAAAACTTTTTTTTCTACAACATGCTTTTCATTTTCTAAGGATAGTTTTTGCATTTGATTTTTCAGATCTTTGTTCTTTGAACTTAAGTTTGCAAAATCATCATTAATTCATAAAAAGCACTATGCAATTCATCAAAGTAAAATCATCAAGAAAACTCGGACTTACCTCATCATTGTCCGCCATGAAGCATAGATTGGCATTTCACTCTTTTCTTCCTCTTGGAACTTGAGCTTTCCGAATCACTCCATGTGGCCATCATTGCCTTCTTTTTGAATTTTTGGATGCCTTTCTTTAGTTGTGGGCATTCAGATTTAAAATGACCCGGCTTCTTACATTCAAAACAAATAACTTTTTTTCTTTGCCCTTGTCCTCATCTTTTCTTGCAAAGGGCTTTTTCTTTTCAAACTTCTTCTTCTTCATGAATCTTTTAAATTTTCTTGTGATGAGTGCCATGTCCTCATCATCACTTTCATCTTCAGATTCATGAGGCTCTTCCATATATTCAGAAATCTTAAGAGCCATAGTCCTCTTCTTCTTTGACTCATCATCATCATGTTGCTTAATTTGAAGCTCATGAGTCATCAAGGATCCCAATAATTCTTCCAGGGTAGGGTACTTAGATCCTTTGCCACTTGTATTGCAGTCACTTTAGCTTCCCAATTCCTAGGCAAAGAACGTAAAACCTTCCTCACAAGATCAGAATTATCATAAGATTTACCAAGGCTTTTTAAACCATTAACTATATCATAAATCTTGTAAACATATCAGTAATAGATTCACATGCATCCATCTTAAACAATTCATACTTATGAACTAGCATGTTAATCTTGGATTCCTTGACTTGATTTGTTCCCTCATGGGTAACCTTAAGTCTATCCCAGATTTCTTAGCAGAAATGCAAATAGATATACGATTGAATTCATTTGCATCTAATGAGCAGTATAAAACATTCATTGCTTTGGCATTAAGTTGGGCCAATTTTTTATCATGTTCATCCCATTCCGTTTCCGGTTTAGGAATCTTCATGCCATTAACTCTAGCAGTGGTGTGTGTGGTCCATTGACTATAATGCTCCATAGATCATAGTCAAGTGCTTGAATAAAAATTTTTATTCTAGCCTTCCAATAACCATAGTTTAATCCATTAAACAAGGGTGGTCTATTTGTAGATTGACCTTCGAAAAAAGATGAACCAGCTTGAGTTGCCATGTGGATCTTTGACTCTTGATCGTTAGATCAAATCAAATGAGCACTAGCTCTGATACCAATTGTTGGTCCAGATAGCAACCCAAGAGGGGGGGGTGAATTGTTTTTTAAAAATTTAAACTCTTTTGAAAATAAACCCCAACGGAAATAAAAACTTAGATTCGCACAAATTAAAACAGAATATGCACAAATAGAGAATTAAAGATAATGAGACAATCACGGAAAACACAGAAAATTTTATAGTGGTTCGGTGTACCTACACCTACGTCACTCCCAAGTATCTCTTGGGTCACACTATAATCAATCTGATTACAGCAGAGTTGTTTTGCAAGCTCACAACTCGAACTTGTTGTTTTCTCGGGTGCACAACGAACCCAGCTGGTTTTCAAGGCTCACCAGCACAACCTTACACCACAAGCAAACTGCTTGCACAAGGCTAACAGTCTCAATGGAATCAATCCTCCGATTGACCCAGCAAACAATAATCGTTTTTACAAAACAAAGGCTCCTCCAATGAGCAAATATACAATGATAGAACACGAAATAAAGAGATAGGAATCAAAGCCTGATTTGCATATCTTGGTGGCTTGCTTCTTCTCTTCTCTTGGGTGGATCTTCCTTTAGAATGCTCTTGAAGCTCCAAGATCAGAAAACTAGGGCTTGCTTCTTTTCTTGAGATTTCTTCAAAATGGAGCTATGAAAGCTTGGAATCTCTCTCTTTTCTTTTGGGAATCAGTATAATCTTTCCTCTCGAATTTTTCCTCTTTTCTCTTTTGATTTTCTGATGAATTTCTAAGATTTTTCTCTATTCTTGTCTTTTTGTCTCTCTCTTTTTCGGATGCAGCAAACCCCCTTCTTATAGATCAGTTTAATCCATAAATAGTTTAAAACTATCCGTTAGAAACAAGTGTAAGAAGGATTAGAACCAAAAATAGCAATAGCCGTTGGATTAAAAAGATAAAAGTAAAGTTTAGAGTCGTTCTGACAGTTCTGGAGTCGCGTCTGACATTCTGGAGTCGGCTCTAACTTTTCTGGAGTCGGCTCTAAATCGAAAATCCCCAAATCGCTTGAACTGAAGTCATCTCTGACTTTTCTGGGGTCGACACAAAAATCTTCTGGAGTCGACTCTAACAGTCCAGGAGTCGACTCTAAGTCGTGGCCGAAAAAACCATCGTTCTGTCTTGTCTGTTGGAATCGGCTCTAACAGTCCAGGAGTCGACTCTAAGTCTGTGCTGATTTCCGGAGTCGACTCTACGATTTCATGTGTCGACTCTAATGTCTGCAATCTTATCTTGACATTAGATTCGAACTAGAACTTGATTTGTCTTATAATTTTGATTAATAAATCATATCATAAACTGAAAAACTTAATCAAAATCATTAGTAACTTCAATGTTATACTCAAATAGTTTTGTTAATCATCAAAATCAACAATTGGGTCAACAATGTGCGTGATAGTGTTATATTTTTCTATTAGTATTTTTAATTTTTAAAAATTATAAATAAAATAAATTATTTTATTTTTTTATATAAATGGCCAAATGGGTACCCATTTATCCTGTCGGGTATCCTCATTCCCGTCCCGTTAACTATAATGGCTTAATGGGACAGGGAACGGGGATATTTTTTTTAACGGGGACGGAGACCGAAAGAGACCACCCGAGCCATCCCGAGACCGTTGCCATCCCTATTTGAGATCCATCTAATAACATGAGACACAACTCTATATATATATATATATATATATATATATATATATATATATATATGAAGAGAGAAGAATAAATTTAATTATATACAAATTTAGCTAAGTTAAGAATTCGATCATCTCATTTATCTTTGGATCCGTATAGAGTCTAAAGTAATTTTATCTTTTTTATCATTAAAATTTATAAACTATGTGATTTTAAGAATAAAAAAGATGATCGAATCTAAACTTTGCTACGTTCAAATATAGACAAAATCTATATATATAAAAAGAAAGAATTCGTGTCTAATTTGTTAATATAGAAAGTAGTTAATCAAAGATATAGAAATCCTAAAAAAAATATTTCTACTAATAAATTGCCCAAATTTTCTTTTCCTTCGCACAGCCTACAAAAGCACGGTTACGAGTGAGCCCTATAAAATCCTTTGTTAAGTTGAGGAAACAAAAGGCCCTCTAGCTAGTCTCTAGATCTCACATGTTGTTGAGGGTAGCTTTGATGCCAAAAGAACTATAAAGAAGTGCATTCCCGGAAGGAATTAAAGAAGTAATATAATGCATGGCCAAGCCAAGGTAGATCATAATCATGCCTCCCATAGCTCTGTTAATCATCAAACATTTTCAGCCTTTTGACCCATCTTTTTTCTGAAACACTAGCAACCTAAACCTAAAGAAAGAGAAGATTCAAGCTAAGTGCACCATTGTTTAAGGATGTGAAAGAAGGATCTCATAAAAGAGTCAGCAGATTTGTTCCATCCCGCAATACTAAATCTAGAGACATGAAGTGTTAGAAGACACAAGCACCTATTCATCATTGAGAGGCCAAAGGAACCTACAAACTTGATACAAAAAAATTCATATATAGACGCAATATCCAACTTCAACTTTGATGTAAAAGGAATACTATCCCCAACAAAAGAAGCACAAAATAACAAAAGGAACTCTTAACATTCCTTTGGAAAAAAAAGAGACTTGATTGATGCCATTTGTAGTGCAACTTTTTCCTGAGCAACTGTAGACAACTTTGTGGCAACCGTCCACCATCACCCAACCTATAAAGCACGGTTGCCCTAATTGAAATTTTCTAACACCCTAAATCTCCTTCTTCTTTTTTTCCCCTCAAAGGTTGTCCTCCATTTCACCATGCTAGGGCTTCAACTAGCTATAGTTTTCCCATAAGGAAAAAAAATTCTACTGATCATACCTTCCCCTCTTGAATACCGACAAAAATTGTTCTTTTGTATAGAAAGTAGATAGTTAGGTGCATGCAACTTGTTCTGGAAGAGTTATGCTAAATATTAGCTTCTCTTTTATTAGCATTTTAAAAAAATTGGAAAAGAGACTCACCTACACTATAATTATTCGGATCAATGCATTATCTAGAATTAATCCCTCAACCTTTTTAAGCAAGAAGTTTGAGCACGAGAACAAGCCTCAATTTACTATTATTGCTATTCCTTTTTACCTAAATAGCTACTTAAATACCATCACTTTGTAGTTACTAATATTGCCTAATCAACCTCTCATTCTAATATTAAGATGGATACAGAGAGCTTAAATAAAGTTCAACGAGAGTGTTTAACAAATGATATAGATTTCCAGGCAATGGAAAGCTCTTGCAAAAGCTAATGATAAACATAGACGACTCGATAGTTGAGATGGCTTGGTTTAAATCCTCAAGGCTCGTTGCCCCGCCGGCCGCCGCCCAACCGGCCTTCTGACCGCGTGCCCCACGGGACGGTGACCGGTGAAAGGATTGGAGTGTTAGCCTCCACACCGTGACTCCTTGTTATCTTAAATCATAAATGATGATAAATATATCCATAATCAAGCTGTCCAGGACTAGAATAAGTTTTGCTGAATAATATATAAATATATAAAATATAACGTGAATATTACTGTTAATGATAATATTTACAAAAGGTAACAAATTTTTACTTTTAAAAACTTAAAAGATTTTACAATCGATTTGTAAAAAGAAAATAATTTCATCACACAAGTTGTTAATTAGTCTACTTTATAATTTTTTCTTGCATTTTCTAAAATAATTAAAAATAGAGCGATATGAAATATGCCCTTGAAGTCCTGGAGACTCTGAAAATAAATAGAAGGACAGGCTCAATTTAATCACAGGCTTATTTGATATTATTTAATTAATAAATGAACCAAGCTTGAATTGTTTATCACCAAGCTTGTCTCCAACTTCAATACCCTTTTCTTATAACAAGACTAGGCATCTTAAGTAATATTTGATTCAGTTCGATTAAATCTGCAGCTTAACTAAGGCCCAAACTACATTAAAGGTTTGTTTGACTCATATATAGAAATGAAACTCTAGAATTGAAATTAGAATTATTGATTCTAATTCTAAACATTTGTTTGCATAGAATTAGAATTTGATTTCGATCCCAATTGCAATCTGAATCATGTATTAAGAAAGATTTGAAATTTAGAACCTCTACCTAAAATTATAAATTCATTCCAACAAAACTGGGACCCAATACATCTTCCCCTTCTTCTTATTCTTACCTGGCACACCCTCAAGCTCTGTAATCATATTGTTGGGAAAGATGAGCTAATCTCTGTATTGGTGTTTTGACCAATTTTTACTAGATTCTTATGAGTTATGATCAGATTTACATGGTATTTTTCTTTTTCTCATGATGAGTTTGATTTTACATGTTCTCTCTAATTTTTAATATATTTTTAATATATTCATCTAAAAATCTACCCTACCTAAACTTTTATTTTTATTTTGATTCGTATATGAATATCAAACGTGGCAAAGGAGATGAGCGATTTCAATTTCGATTTCAGTGAAATTTGTTTTTGATTTCAAATTTGATTATGATATGAAATCAAATAGACATTGATAAATAATGTTTTTAAAAGGACCTTTGCTATAAAATGAAAAAGATCAACAGACCCTTTTAATGGGTGCACTGGAGGCGAGGGCGGGTGTGTATGTATTTGGATGATTCTCAAATTTTTGATTTGAGAATAGGCAGTACGTTCTCATAAGAAGTTCAAAAACCATATAGATCTATATATATTTACTTGATAAATAGTCTCGGATGACTCCATGAGATCGAGTCCGTTGGCCATGGAGCATAAAAAGGCTAAATAGATTCGGTCATATATATATATATGGTCCTTAGAGATAGGCCAAGGATCAAGGATTGTCCATCAGGGTCATACCAAGGTGAAGACAGCGTTAAGTATATATGGAGCATAGCAAGGCTTTATCAATCAATCTGCCCCTATATAAAGAAAGTGCATCGTATTGTGCAAGAAGGCTTAAAGCATGGAAAGCAGGCGGCATGGCTTTATCAATCTGCCCCTAAAGAAGGTTTACAAAGCAATGCAATCACTAAAAGATTCAAATATTATAATGAATACCACAGAAGGCGTCTTGTTCTAAGGTTAATTTCCCCGGCATTCTCTATGTAATCTGGGCTTAAAACCATTTAGGATATCTGCATTATTAATATTGTATAACATAGTTGAAGCACAAGACAAGCGCAATGCTCAGTTTATCTCTGGCCCAGACACAGCCTAAATTCTTCTGTACGTACTACGGCCGTCTTCCAGAAGGTGATGACGTGATGGTATTGCATGGCTGCCTGGTTATATTGTAATATGCTTGGAACTTTATAAACTAATATATGCATTTAGAATCGAAGAATTGAACTCAAGTTTGTTGTATTTGCTGCTTTATTTAAAACACACCTTCAACTTGGCCAAGTAACAGAAAATTTACAGTGGGTTATATGCAAACTTTCCTTTGGAAAAAAGTAGAGAAAAAAAGGTTGATTAATAAAATAGTCAATACTAATCTGGAATCATGAGCGTAAATCCTGTATACATAAAGAATTTTCCAGGATCAACATAAGATAAAAACTCTGAAAAAACTTGCACATTATATAAAAACTCTGAAAGAACTTACAGATCAGATATTGCTCTAGATGGCCATGCCTCACAAAACTTTGATCATTATATTAACCCACTGATTACAACACAACCTTTGGCAAAATGGTGGGTTTTGAGAGAAATCTTACTGAAGTCTTATGAGGAAGGACTGTTATTAGTTAAATCATGGATCAAAACTATTGTGTATTGGACTTGGCCGCCCAACTGGAGCATAATCTGCATTCCACCACCGAGGCATCATTGCCTTCTTGGCCACAAATACTCCCCTGGGCGCCAGCCGCTGATCCAGTAACCTGGCGGCGCCTTCCACATTCAATATATTTGCAAGGAAAGGAACCATATTAAATGTGTATGAATGAGAATATTATCTATAAACACATAATAAGAGAAGAGGAGTTGTTTTATGTCTTGATGAGCATATAGATAACAGAGAAGATGTTTTACCAACTCTTGTTTGATGATGGAGCAAGGAGAGACCTACAAGCATCAGAATAACTACCCAAGCCTCCATTCTAGCAGAACCCATTCTCTCTCTCTCTCTCTCTCTCTCTCTCTCTCTCTCTCTCTCTCTGTGGATTTGAACTAAAAGCAAGAGACATCAGACCTCGGACTGCCTTCCTCGTGTCAAAGACATGAGATTTGGTCCAGCATGAGGGAATTTGACAGTTGCCTTCTGTCCCTCTAATTGTATAGGTGAACTAGACTCATATTCTAAATGAAAGAAGACTTTATAGTTTCAAGGCCTTCTAGTGGGTCTACAATGGGGTGTCGGGACTTCTCTCTCTCTTCTTTGGATTGATATCTTTCAGATATTTTGTCTCATGTGAGCTCCACTAGCCGGTAATCACATGAAAGTCAAACGAATAAAGGTCCACCGAGCATAGAAGAGACATCATGAATGAGATGTTTATATATGAAACCTTGGTTGATCATCTTGAGAGCGCAATACGATGGTGAAAAGGCGGAGGACACCAGCAAGAACATGTTACGGCTAGTCTTCTTTGAGTCGAGGCCAGTAGACTTCATTATTGGTCGGCATATGCATATGGATGTAAAAATGAGCTCGAGACAACATAAAAAGTTCTTTGAAATCTAGCCACCACAAAACTATGCGCCCAAAGTGCCTCTCATGATCACAAATTATGTTGTTTTCGCATGAAATTGTTGCCGAATTAACCTGTCTAAAATTCGAGACGAGTTTTTATTTTTATTATTATTATTAATAAAACAGGTCAGGAAGTAGCTGTCCACTTAAAATCTATAGACCACAAGGATCCTGATGAATGCAGGTTCTAAGCTTAAAAGTTTGTCATGGAACCACCTAAAGATCTCGGCAAGATTACAAAATACTAATCTCCATATCAGAATTTCTAGAGAATGAAAAGTTTACGATGTAATCATCAAATAGTCATCAGTAGAACACAACTAAACAAGAATACATGGAAGACAATTGTGGATGCTATAAATTTCTAGAACAAGTGGAACATCCACTCCAGACGGGGAGCTTCTATTGGCGCCCACATAAATCCTCTCATCACCCGCATATTTAAAAAAAAAATTGCTAACTACACCCACAACTTAACTCACTACACCCATCCTTTTTTTGTAAATCCTTAAATTACCCCTACCCCATTCTCACACCCCTCACGATTTCTCAGCACGCCCCACCCCACCCCCCCCCCCCCGTTTTCGTCCGCGCCGCCCCCCCCCCCCCCCGCCCTCCACCGAATTTCTCAGCACGCCCCACCCCCCCCCCCCCCCCGTTTTTGTCCGCGCCGCCGCCCCCCCCCCCGCCCTCCACCGAGCTCGTCCGCGCCACCCCCCCCCCCCCGCCGCCTCCACCGAGCTCCTCCTCCCCTCCCGGCGGATCTCCGGCCAGATCGATCTCCGGCAGGTAAGTCCCTTTTTTTTTTTTTTTTTGAATACCTCCGGATGCCGGCGGAGCGGGTTGTCCGGCATGGGAGCTCCCATGCCGGCGGCCCGGCATGAGAACGAGGAAGGGAGCCGGCGGGCCGCCGGCTCCCTTCCCGTTAAGGTTTTTTTTTTTTTGTGAATGCGGCGGCATTCCCGCCCGGAGCTCCCTCTCCGGCGGGTTGTCCCGGCATGGGAGCTCCCATGCCGGCGGTCCGGCATGAGAACGAGGAAGGGAGCCGGCGGCCCGCCGTCTCCCTTCCCCGTTAACAGTTAACAGTTTTTTTTTTTTTTTGTGAGAGCCGGCGGCATTCCCGCCCGGTGCTCCCTCTCCGGCGGGTTATCCGGCATGGGAGGCATGGGAGCTCCCAGATCGTTAACAGTAAACTTATTAACCCACTTGCACAAAACACTACTGAATTTTGGCAATTGCACTTATTGGCTTGTCATTCTTGATCAATTTTGTCTTATAATTCATCAATGTAAATCTGAATTTTTTGTTCAGTTTCATCATATAACTTGTCTACTTGATTGCATTTTGATTGACGTATATGCTGATACTCAGTTTCAGATATGGATGCTGGTTCCTCGCGATTTAGACCCACGGCGTCAGCCAGAAGACGTCGTGCCGGTCATGCTGAGGCTGAGGTTCCTGCTGCACCATCGCCCCCAGCTGAGACAGTAGACGAGGACATGCCCGCTATGGACGTTGAAGGTGAAGCTGTCGGGCCATGTCCAGGAGGTCCAGAGGATGAGTCTGTCCTGAGTAGTTTCAGGACACATATAGCAGCCTCGATCTGGAGGCAACAGGTATTGTTTAATTGCTATTGCATTTTACTTTCTTTAATGTATCGTTACGATGCTGTGATATAAATTATTAATGGCATTTATATTACAGGAACGGGCTCCACTGAAGTGCATGAACCATGCTGCCAAGGTAGCTGAATGGCAGTGGTGGGCATCAGGGCAATCGAATAGGAAGTTCAGGGCAATCGTAGAGCAGTCGGGCCTTATAGATCTAGTGCACTCCTCTTATCGGTTCACCGATAAGATTCTTGTCTCGGGCTTCGTAGAGAGATGGCAGCCCGAGACGAACACCTTCCATCTACCCTATGGCGAGATGACTATTACATTGGACGACGTAGCCGCCATCTTAGGGATTACTGTCACGGGTTCCTCAGTGTCATGTGAGAGGATGAGCGATCGGGATGCTGAGGACATACTTGTTGAGCTATTGGGTGTGTCAGATACAGATGCGCGTCAGGAGGTTCTATCTGTACGCGGTCAGTCTGTTAGGTTAGAGTGGCTGAAGAGTCATTTTCACACTGTATCTGATAGAGATAGCCATCACAGGATAGAGTGTGCAGCGCGGGGGTATTTGCTATTTTTGATAGGGTGCACACTCTTTGTTGATAAAAGTGGAACGAGGGTGCCTATAGCTTATCTTGCTCTATTTAGGGATTTGGATAGAGTGAGCTCATATTCCTGGGGTGCCGCTGCCTTGACTTTCTTGTACCGTCAGCTGGGGATTGCGTCTAGGGCATCAGTTAGACAGATCAGTGGATACATGACGCTGCTCCAGGCTTGGATTTATGAGCATTTTCCAGATCTCACTCCTCATCCATCCCTTGATTATACTGATGCGAGGCCCCGCGTGCACCGTTGGCATCCTGGCAGTCCATCACGTACCACGATGGACCATTTAGTGGTTCTTCGTGAGTCATTGGACGTTTTGAGGGCCGATCAGGTATGTACCATGATGTA
Organism: Calamus simplicifolius; assembly: GCA_900491605.1. Lineage (NCBI taxonomy): Eukaryota > Viridiplantae > Streptophyta > Magnoliopsida > Arecales > Arecaceae > Calamus > Calamus simplicifolius. Next base: position 384,415 of record UESW01004505.1, read on the forward strand.
TCGCTTGTATATTTAAGTTTTTTTAATTTGCTATATATGACCTAGCTGGGTATTGTTTATATGTTGCAGGTCATTTGGGATCCCCATCGTCATCAGCGAGCTGATCGTCCGTTCCTAGACATTGCATTCTTCAGTGGATGCCTAAAGTGTATGGATGTCGTAGAACCCTATCATCCTGAAAGGGTTCTACGACAGTTTGGTCGGATACAGACGATCCCTCGCGCGCCACTAGCCCCTGCGCGAGCCAGTAGAGGACCGACAGCAGGATCGTACCGTATTGCGTATGTCTTCTTGGATCAGTTATGGGGAGGAGTGGGAGGATCACGTACTGAGCCAACGTCGTAGGAGCCATCCGGTTGTCCGACCATCGGACTGTGTTCCAGGATATATGGCTTGGTATTCTCGTATCACGCACTTGGTTGTCCACCCCCCAGAGAGCCGATCCAGCATATATGATCGTGCACGAACTGAAGATGTCGATGTTGATCTTGACGTTTACCGGCGGCGCTGTGAGGATGCCATCAGCATTGGTACCAACACTCTACATATGGGTCGGGTGAAGATTGCATCATTTGGGACCGACTACATATTGGTTTCGTTCGGCCTACCAGGGCCGAACGGAATAGAAATGTTCGGCCTGCCCTGGCCGACCAGAATGCTTTCGTTCGGCCACACTGGGCTGAACGAAATCATTATGTTCGGCATAACTTAGCCGAACAGAATGCATATGTTCGGCCAGGTTAAGCCGAACATAATGTTTCGGTTCGGCCTGGGAAGGCTGAACATTTCTATTCCGTTCGACCCTGGTAGGCCGAACGGAACGCGATCCGGGAAAAAAAAAATGACGATACATTTTTTAAAAACGAACCTTATCGTCACCGTCGCCTTCCCAGATTACTAGTTGCTTCTCCATTGTTGAAATGAGAGCTACAAACCTTGTCTAGATCCTGATTTCAGAGAGAATCGTTGAGAGAGGGAGGGAGATGGCTGTGGCTGGGAGAGGAGTTTTGAAAATTTATTAGGGGTTTTGATCAGGTGGGTGTAGAGAAATAAGCAGGGTAGAAAAGTAATTACATCTTAGGGTATTTTAGGTATTCTAATTTTAAGTAAGTGTAGGTGTAGAGAGTAATGTTTGGGGCGCCAATAGAATTTCCCCTCCAGACGAGAAACAACCCCAGGCAGGTCAAGGACAAAAGAAAGCAAAAAGGATACAAGAAAGAAGAAGGCTGCTGATGTCGTCCACGACGATATATGATATATGCCGTTACTGAAGAGGAAGAGAGAAAATGTAGCTTTCTCCATCACCCCCCTCAACTGCAGAAAATAGCCTGGCTTTATCCCGTAAGCACATCCCTTCCGTTTACTTCAACTCTTATTGGTCAGCAAAACTCACTTCTTGTCAATCTCAGAGACACTTGACGCAAACATGACCACTTAAAAGTCACAAATAGCAACTCACTTCAGATTGTCAGTCTCCAAAGGAGTGGAACACCGGTAAAGATTTCAAATGGCCTGGGTTTTACCTGGCATGGTCCATGCAAGAATTGTATCCATGGGCCACACCAGGCACAACTCATGTTACGAGCCATGACAGCAGGAAAGCTCAGCACAAATCATGCTAAGCCTGACCCAATCTGCCGGCCTGACGTAGCGGCCCCTGCACACTCAATGAGCTAGGCAATTTCTTTTGATTTTTCTAAGAAAATAAACAAGAATATTTCTGATAACCGTTTATAAAGATTACACTGGACCTGAGGGTTTATACCATGTCTGGCTTGGCATGGTTACCGCGCTAGCCAGTCCATTGAATATCTCTAATTAAGTACATCATAAAATATAATTTTCCTCGTCCATATACACAACACAGGAAAACACTTTGCTAATTTGTGTGCACATGCTGTCTTTCTAAAAGTAATTGGAATTTTCTCAGCTAGTGCACAACAAATCACTTTACAATCCAAGATCAATGGTGGTCTGAATTTGAGCAACTAAGAGTTGCCGAAAGAAAAAATTACCCTCCTCTTGATAAATTAGTCTTGTATAAAATCCTTACAGAGCTGTTTCTGAGAACAGAATGGCTCTTAATCTGCACATGGCAGCTAACTACTCCGACCAAATATATCCGGAATCCCATCCCATTTCCCCGCCTCTCTTGCTTCCCAATACCCACCTACATATCGGTAGCAATCATCTTCTCTTTCTTTTCTGAACCACCTAGGTCGCCATCCCTTCTCCTGTATTTTCCTTGCCTGCACAACAAACCACACACTTTATTTCAAATACAACTGCTTCAATATAAAAAACTAAAGGAATGTTCAGGGTTTAGCTCTATGTCATCAGAGCAAAGAATTTTCTTTTTGAAATATTTTCCCTTTGCAGGAGGATCTGTCCAATAAGACATCAAGACATAAGCTCCAAATATGCATGACAACAAAGCTAGCTGTAACCATTGGAGTTTTTTTTTCAACGTTTCTACTAATCTGAACTGTGTTTTAGCATATTAAGGGAGATGTCTCCCTTAAATAATAGCTCTCCAATTATGCAGAAAGAGATTTATTAAGATATGTTATGCATTTAAAAATAGGCAAAACAAATAACAAAAAAGGTGCACTTTGAAACTTTATTATGGCATCTTTCATGCACAAGGTATGGAACCTCAAAGAACCAACGCTTAATTATTTACTAGGTCGAGGATAAAGACAGGACACTAACCACCAAAGGGATTCAAGCAGTGAGTGAAGCAAAAAGAAGCCTAACAACATACTGAAAGATGGTAGAAAGACAACGCCACAATGTCAAACAGATGCAAACAATACACGAGCAACACAAGATCCCAATTCCCTGTACACAATACAAGGGAGAGACAATTAGGGTGTTTTTGGTATTGGGGTTAGAAAAAATAAAGGTAAAAGGTTACAAGAGCAACACTTCCTGATGCCAATTTTAAGAGTGTAAAATTTTTCTTAATAATTATGTTTGATTGTGTTTGTAAATGAAGGGTGAAATATTACAAATGTATGTCAACTATATTTGTAACAAGGTTATAATATATATAAGATAATAGTATAAGATGTTTTTATTATATATTATATTATTATATATGAGATATGCATATATTATATACAATTATAATATATAAGATATATATATATATATATTATACACATATAATATTACAATAAGCTAGCCATGGCTATATTCACATGTAGTTAAACCTAAATCCGATCACCTTCCTCACCACTAGTTCCGCATAAATCTCGAAACTAAAAAGCCATCTGTTAACCATTATTACTTGCTTTTTAAAAAAAAGAAATCTAATGAAATAAACAAAAATATGTAAAAATAAACAAAAATAGGATGGAAATCAACACTAACTGTTTTGGGAACAACAGTAAACATTTATGTCAGAATAAACACCAATATATCAAGAATAAACAGGTAGCCTGAACCAATAAACATTTAGCTTGAATGGTAAATAGAAATACTATAGGAATAAACAAAAATTATTGGACCAGAAATGTAGTATTTTGTGTATTTCTAGACATGAGGCACGTGGAGGCTGGACACAGCGAGCGTTTCGCGAGCGTCCTTTCCACGAACGCTCGAGCATTCCGCGATTCGTTCCATTCCAGGAGGAACGGTCACATAGACCAAACGGCCAAAATATATATATATATATATATATGTGTGTGTATAGGCAAAAGAAAAAGAGAGATTCGGGGATTCAAATCCTAAAAAACAATATCTTATTGTTTTTGAGATCCTTCTGTTGCAAGAGCTTAGGATTCTATATCTCAACCAGCTACTGGTAAAAGATTTATTTAATTATTTTTATTATTATATGTATATTATTTTTTTGGACATTTAAAGGTTTCATTGGGTTGCACCTCCACACGATCGTGCTCGTGATAGGAGGATCGAATCGAGCTAGATCGTTGTACCTTGGGGCAGATCGTCTATTACCTGCACAAGGGCAAAAATTTGTCCTTAAGGCAGTGTCTAACACGCCTTGATCAGGCAAGATTTTTTTTTATATTTAGTTTATATTATGCATTTAAATTTTTAGATTAAATCTCTAGGAAGGATTTTTTGCAAAATCAAAAGAAATTGATAAAGAGCTATCCCTTCATGGGATTTGCTAAGCTTCATCCCTAGGATTACATCTGCTTCACTTAAATCTTCATATCAAAATTAGAAGAGAAAAAAGATTTAACACTTGAAATAATTTCAAGAAATATTCTAAAAATTAAAATATCATCGACATATAAGCAAAGGATTACACATTCATCGTTGATGATCTTAGAATAGACATACTTATCATGATTATTGATCTGAAATCCAAAGGATAGAATGATCTGATCAAATTTTTCATGCCATTGTTTAGAAGCCTATTTAAGACCATAAAGGGACTTAATAAGTTTACAAACCTTATCTTTTTATCCCTTTACAACAAAACCTTCAGGCTGTTCCATATAGATTTTTTCCTCAAGATCTCCATTAAGGAACGCAGTCTTCACATTCATTGATGACTTCTCTTGATATTGTCGCATATATTTGATAAAATCAAAGGATGAAATATTAGATAGATATAAGATTTATAAGGTAGAAGCTGAAACCTAAACTGAGAAAAAGTTTAAGAAACTTAGGTCAGACCGCGGTGGTGAATATACCTCAAATAAAATGACTCTATTTTGTCAAGAATATGGGATTATTCATGAAGTTACACTATCATACTCTCCTCAGTCCAATGGTGTAGCTGAATGAAAAAATCATACCTTAATGGATATGGTTAACTCAATGTTAATTTATTCAGACGTACCCGAGAACTTATGGGGGAAAGCTCTATTAGCAGCCAGTTATATCTTAAATAAGAAACCCTTTAAACCTTTTGAGCTTTAGGAAGGTAGAACACCCCAAGCTAGATTACCTTAAAGTATGGGGATGCTTAGCTAAGGTAGGAATACCTGAACCTAAGAGAAGAAAAATAGGATCTAAAACCGTAGATGCTATCTTTATAGGTTATTCCTTAGATAGCAGTACCAATAGATTTCTAGTGATAAACTCTAATATAAGTAGCATCTCAAATAATACTCTTATCGAATCAAGAGATGCTACTTATTTTGAAAATATTTTCTCTTTCAAGAACCAATTACCAAATCAAGTCTCTTCTAATCCTTTCTTGGTTTATGATTCTTTTAAAGCTGGGTCCTCTAACGAGTCAAAAAAAAAGAAAAAGATCTAATCCTGAAGCGAACCTTTTGAACTTAGAAAAAGTTCAAGGATAAGGAAAAAGATCTTGGTGAAGCTTTCTTTACTTTCTTAGTCGAAAGCGAACCTTCCTCCTTTTCAGAGGCGATGTCTTCACCTGATGCTCCTTTTTGGAAGGAAGCTATTCTTTTTGAATTTAATTCAATCTTACAAAATGAAACTTGGATCTTATATGATTTACCCTCTGGAAGCAAACCTTTAGGGTGTAAGTTGGTATTTAAGAAGAAATTTAGATCTGGTGGTTCAATAGAAAAGAATAAGGCTAGATTAGTAGCCAAAGGGTATAACCAAAAGAAAGGGTTAGATTTCTTTGATACCTATTCTCCTGTAGCTAGAATAACAATCCTTAGAACACTTCTTGTTATTGCTTCTACTCATAAGTTAATCATTTATCAAATGGTTGTGAAGATTGCGTTCCTTAATGGAGATCTTGAGGAGAAAATCTATATAGAACAGCCTGAAGGTTTTGTTGTAAAGGGACAAGAAGACAAGGTTTGTAAACTTATTAAGTCCCTTTATGGTCTTAAACAAGCTCCTAAACAATAGCATAAGAAATTTGATCAGATCATTCTATCCTTTGGATTTCAGATCAATAATCATGATAAGTGTGTCTATTCTAAGATCATCGACAATGATTGTGTAATCCTTTGCTTATATGTCAATGATATTTTAATTTTTGAAATATTTCTTGAAATTATTTCAAGTGTTAAATCTTTTCTCTCTTCTAATTTTATAGATAGATAATAGCAATATTCATAATAACAAATAACAAACTGCTTATTTACTTAATATCTACTCCCTGCTAGCAATAATTATAGCATAATCAACATTTTAGCATTACTAATACTTGTATCAGGATAACCTGAAACCCATATTAAACCTAGCCAGCAGCTTGAATCTGCTTCACTACATGGGCCACATATGAAGCTGTACAATACTAGGAAAGTTTTAAATAAAAAATAAACTTAATATAACATAAATTTTAGGGCATCTTATACTGCGCAATATGTGAGGTATCCTATAGATTTGAACCCCACTTAGTGTTGATTGTGTACATCTGAAGGAACCATAGTGGATTAAACCTTGAACTAGGTCCTTAACTCAGACTTCTACTAATCACACACACAGTATGGATCAATTGGGTTTATGCGGTCAGCGCATATTAAAGGCCTTATGCTTAGTACCTTGATTTTTTATGAGAATTCCTTAACGTTAGCCCAAACCTTTAGTCACGGCCTAATATGATAATTCTTATATAGGTGAATCCTCTAATGGTATTTGTGACTAACACCTTGTAGACAACCTACCTCGGATCCATTAAGAGTATGACTCAACCTTACACAAATTTACTTTGTTACTTTATAAGAGCATTCATCATAGGGATGGAATGAAAAAAAAAATTCAAAAAATTGTGCTCTCACATGATCACTCAATCAGCTTCGTTTCTATCATATTGAACCTCTTTCATGGGATCTTCAATCACAAATGTTGGGTATCCACTGCTGGTGATCAAATAATGGGCTTAAGCCCCATCCCCCTCGATGAATATAGGACTCCACTCCTAGATAATTTCTTGATTAACTGATTTGTCAAATAATTTTCAGACTTGACAAATTCCAAGGAGATTACCATAATATATAGCACCATATCATTGCCTTACTAGCATGTGCGCCAATGCATGCCCTGAATTAGCATGTCTAAGCTCGGCATGCCACAATACATAATATACCAGTATTCTTACATAAAAATTGACAAAGCACATAATTACCAACCAATCTCATTTAAAGTATTTCAGGATGTAATATAAACCCTCTATAACTGGGTTGCTGTAATACAATTGAAATGTCAAACAAAGGCAGTGAAAGCAAACATTGCCTTTGGCAGTGTTAAAAAGGTTAGATTACACATTTCATCAATAGGTTTGACATGATTATTTTACTAATAGCTAATATGTTAAATCAGGAATGTACAAGATGCACCAGCATGCTTTATTGGACCAATAAAAGGAGAGCTTTTCAAAATGTTTCCATTCAAGATTCACAATCTCAATGCTAAACCTATGTCGGTATCATTTGGTACAATATCAGTATCCATGATATAGAGATTGGTTTAGATAATCTATATGCCTGGGTTGGGCAGAACACGAGGTCATAAGACAATATTCAGATGTGCATTTGCAAAAATCTCTTCAGAGCAAAGAGGTCCTTGCTACCTAATCAAAGAGGATTAAAAAATTAGTTTGCAATTACATAAAGACAACTTATTGATCCGGTCCTTGATCATATATAATTGCATGTGACTGATTTTTTTTTTTTCAATACAAAAAAAATTGTTTGCATGTTATGGGGTCACAAATTGAATGGAGTTTATGCTAACAATTCACATAGAAACTTGACTAAAATCGGCCATATCCTGCACCATAATAATGTTTGTCCATGTAAAGGAATTTCATTATGGTCAAACCACCAAAAAGTGTCAAGGCGAGAGGAAGTATGGGATGTAAGAAGCCATCACGATTAGAAGTTCAAGCTTAACAGTGAGGATAGTGTAGATGCAGATATATGGGCGTGTTATTTGGCATATGCTAAGACAGGCTGCAAGTGGGTGCATAAATACTTGCTATTTTTTTTAACTATTTAAAGATAAAAAAAACATAGTAAACGCAACAACAAGCAATAATAATGATAATAATTTTTATAGATAGATAATAGAAATATTCATATAATAACAAATAACAATTACTGGTTATTTACTTAATATCTACTCCTTGCTAGCAATAATTATAGCATAATTAACATTTTAGCATTACTAATACCTGTATCAGGATAACCTGAAACCCATATTAAACCTAGCCTGCAGCTTGAATCTGCTTCACTACATGGGCCACATATGAAGCTGTACAATACTAGGTGGATCACATTTTTTTTTCATATGCTATATGACTGCATATAGGGAATGCAGTGTAGTCAAGGAACTGCAGACATCACTGAATTTTAAAACAGTTTTCTTGCAATTTCAAGTAATGCATCTTAAAGACTTCAAAATTAATTAAACAACTTAAATGATACTTACAATGAAAATCTAGCAATTTTTAGAAAATCAAATATGATCCTTAGCTGTTAAAAAAATATTTTTAAATTACTAATAGGTTCCTAGTGATAAACTCTGATATAAGTGGCATCTCAAATAATACTCTTATCGAATCAAGAGATGCTACTTATTTTGAAAATGTTTTTCCATTCAAGAACCAAACGCCAAATTAACTCTCTCTTAATCCTTTCTTGGTTCATGATTCTTTTGAAGCTGGGTCCTCTAATGAGTTAAAGAAAAAAAAAAGATCTAACCCTGAAGGTGGACCTTCTGAACTTAGAAAAAGTTCAAGAATAAGAAAGAAAAAAAAGACCTTGGTGAAGGTTTCTTTACTTTCCTAGTCGAAGGCGAACCTTCCTCTTTTTCAGAGGCGATGTCTTCACATGATGCTCCTTTTTAGAAGGAAGCTATTCTTTCTGAATTTAATTCAATCTTACAAAATGAAACTTGGATCTTATTTGATTTACCCCCTGGAAGCAAACCTTTAGGGTGTAAGTGGATATTAAGAAAAAATTTAGACCTGATGGTTCAATAGAAAAGTATAAGGCTAGATTAGTAGCCAAAGGGTATAACCAAAAGAAAGGATTAGATTTTTTTTATACCTATTCTCCTGTAGCTAGAATAACAGCCTTTAGATCACTTCTTGCTATTGCTTTCATTCATAGGTTAATCATTTATCAAATGGATGTGAAGACTGTGTTCCTTAATGAAGATCTTAAGGAGGAAATCTATATAGAACAGCCTGAAGGTTTTGTTATAAAGGGACAAGAAGACAAGGTTTATAAACTTATTAAGTCCCTTTATGATGTTAAACATGCTCCTAAACAATGGCATAAGAAATTTGATCAGATCATTCTATCCTTTGAATTTCAGATCAATAATCATGATAAGTGTCTATTCTAAAATCATCGACAATGATTGTGTAATCCTTTACTTATATGTCGATGATATTTTAATTTTTAGAATATCTTTTAAAATTATTTCAAGTGTTAAATCTTTCCTCTCTTCTAAGTTTGATATGAAAGATTTAGGTGAAGTAGATGTAATCCTAGGAATGAAGCTTATCAAGTCCCATGAAGGGATAGCTCTCTCTTTTTCTTATTCTATAAAAAAAATGATCAAGAAGTTTGGTTATTCCAATCTTAAATTAGTATTTACTCCTTTTGATCCTAGCTTTCACCTAAAGAAAAATTTAGGTAACTCAATTAATCAATTAAAATATTCTTAAATCATAGAATCTCTCATGTATGTAGCAAATAGGACAAGACCTGATATTGCCTATACTGTAGAAAGACTTAGTAGATATAATCAAATCCCGATCAATTGGGTAGCCTTAGAAAGAGTGTTCTGATATTTAAAGAGAACACTTAATCTCTCTTTGTTGTTCACTGAATACCCTGAGGTGGTTGAGGGTTACAATGATGCTAATTGGGTCACTGATTCTCATGATCTTAAATCAACCACTGGATATCTCTTTCTTCTTGGCGGTGCTGCTATTGTCTTGGGATCAACTAGGTAAACTATTATTCCTAGAAGCACAATGGAGGCCGAGTTGATAGCTCTAGATACCACCTGTAATGAGGCAGAGTGGATAAAAAATCTAATATCAGAGCTACCTTTGGTACCTAAGCCAGTTCCAGCTATATCAATCCATTGTGATAATAAGGTCGTAATCGAAGTGACTAATCAAAAGAGTGCCAATAAAAAGATGAATCGTCATATATGGCTTGGTCATAAGTCTATAAGACAACATAAGAAAAATGATGTTATATCCTTGGAATTTGTCAAATCTGAGAAGAATTTGGCAGATCAATTAACCAAGGGATTATCTAGGAGTGGAGTCCTAGATTCATCGAGAGGGATGGGGCTTAAGCCCATTAGTCACCAGCAGTGGATACCCAACCTCTATGATTGGAGATCCCATAAAGGAGGTTCAATGTGGTAGAAACGAAGCTGATTGAGTGATCATGTTAGAGCACAAATTTTTGAAAAAAATTTCATTCCATCCCTATGATGAGTGCTCTTATAAAGTGATAAAATAAATCTTTGTAAAGTTGAGTTATACTCTTAATGGATCCGAGGTAGGTTATATGCAGGGTATTAGTCACAAATACCCTTGGAGGATTCACCTATTTGAGCATTGTCATATTAGGCCGTGACTAAAGGTTTGGGCTAACCTTAAGAAATTCTTATGAAAAATCAAGGTACTAAGCGCAAGGCCTTTAATATGCGCTGACCGCTTAAACCCAATTGATCCATACTGTTTGTGTGATTAGTAGAAGTCTAAGTCAAGGACCTAGTTCAAGGTTTAATCCACTATGGTTTCTTCAAATGTATACAATCAACACTAAGTGAGGTTCAAGTCCACAGAACACTTTACCTATTGCATGGTATAAGATGCCCTAAAATTAATATTATACTATTTTTTTATTTAGAAACTTTTGTGAGGGATTGTTGACTTTTTAACCATTTAAAAAGAAAAAAGTTTTAAATTAAATTAAAAAAAGTAAAGGACCCACGCGAGCATTAAATGCTCATGTGGGACATTGGTCGAACGCTCACCTTTCGTGGAATGCTCGCTGGCGAGTGTTCCGCGATTCATTCCGTTCTAGGAAGAATGGTCACATAGACCAAACGGCCAAATATTATATATATATATATATATATATATATGTGTATATATATATGTATATATGTATGTATGTATATATGTATGTATGTATATATATATATATATATATATATATATATATATATATATATATATATATATATGTATGTATATATATGTATGTATGTATATATATGTATGTATGTATGTATATAGGCAAAAGAAAAGAGAGATTGGAGATTCAAATCCTAAAAAATTATCTTATTGTTTTTGAGATCCTGCTGTTGCAAGAGCTTGGGGTTTTGTATCCCAACCAGCTACTGGTGAAAGATTTTTTAATTATTTATTATTATATATATATTATTTTCTTTGGGCATCTAAAGGTTTTATTGGGTTGCACCTCCACATGATCATGCTCGAGGTAGGAGGATCGGATCGAGCCGGATTGTTGTACTTTTTATATTTAGTTTATATTATATATTAAATTTTTAGATTAAACTTTAGCATTTTTTAGAAAGGATTTTTTGCAAAAATAAAACAATTTTATATTTAGATTAAATTTTGTCCTTAGACCTAGCATTGTACAGCTTCATATGTGGCCCATGTAGTGAAGCAGATTCAAGCTGCTAGCTAGGTTTAATATGGGTTTCAAGTTATCCTGATACAGGTATTAGTAATGCTAAAATGTTAATTATGCTATAATTATTGCTAGCAGGGAGTAGATATTAAGTAAATAAGCACTAATTGTTATTTGTTATTATATGAATATTGCTATTATCTATCTATAAAAAATATTATCATATAAAAAAGGATTAGTGGAGTTGAGTGGCTTTCTCTCACTTGAGGAGCTTCACCACCTCCCAGGTGAAGTCGAAGTCATTCCTGCCAAAATGCCCATAAGCTGTCATCTTCAAGAACCTGTCGTTGCCACCCCTCTTCAGGTCAAGGTTGATGATGATCATCCCAGGCCTAAAATCAAAATTCTCCTTCACAATCTTCAAGATCTCCTTATCAGGGATCTTGCCTGTGCCATACGTATCCACGAACACAGAGAGGGGCTCTGAACACCGATGGCATAAGATACCTGCACAATGCAGCGGCGAGCGAGCCCTCTGGCAACAATGCACTTGGCCACCTGCCTTGCAATGTAAGCACCACTCCAGTCAACCTTGGTGGGATCCTTGCCCGAGAAGGCACCACCACCGTGGGCTCCCTAGCCACCATAAGCATCAATGGTGATCTTGCGGCCAGTGAGCCCTACATCACCATAAGGTCCACCTATGACAAAACGGCCAGATGGGTTAAGGTAGAAGATGGTATTCTCGTCAAGGTATTGCTCAGGGATGACGGGCTTGATGACATGCTCCTTAAGATCAGCGGCGATCTCATCATTAGTAACGGCCTCATCATGCTGGGTCGAGATTAGAATGATATGGACACGGATAGGGACCGTGGCACCATGGTCATTGCGATACTCAACAGTCACCTGGGTCTTGTGATGCAGGGCGATATTCAAAACGCCTGCAACTCAAGAACGATCTAATCTGCGAGAAAAGAATTCGTCCAGGTTTGGTTCAAATCTTGACAAGAAAAGGGGAAAATCTCGAATTTGATCACTCATAATCCGAAATTTAAAGGAAGATCAATTGAATTTTCAATTCAATTGTTTTGAATCAGAAAAAAAAACATAGATCTGAATGCAAGAAAATAACAACTAAATAGCATCTTTCTTCCCTGGCTTTTTTTTTTTGACGGCCGCCCAAAGCCAAGCCTAAATAAAAGAGATAAAACCCTAACATCATAAGTTTAGAAAAATTACAACTATGCCATTAAAAAATAAAAACATGCCCAAAACTCCTATCAGACAAGCCCGGATGGCCAAAATCCACAGCAGCTCATCGCCAAAGGCATGACTTTAAATTAGCAGTCCGTTTCCATATAACCAGCCAAGTTTGGGCCCAGTCCGGCACAATAGCTGACCGGATTCGATTGACTCAAAGTGTCAAAAACGAAGTCGGGTCAATTCCGTACACTCGGCCCAAACATGAAATTTCAAGCCCGTTTGTTCTGCAACCTCTTGGACCTTCATAGATTACCTGGTGTGGTCTTCCCTGACGTGGCCTGCTGACTCTGGGTTGCTGGTACAGGAACATCCAAGGACTGGTTCGACTGACCCGAACTCTGGTCCGAACTGATGTCCTCATCACTCTCCCCTTCCTCTGAAAAGCTTGACCTCAAGCTCGAATTCTCTCCTGCATAAGGGGTCAGATGCCGAATGTTGAACACATCCGAAATGAAGACATCATCTGGTAACTCAACCCGATAGGCATTGTCACCAAATTTCTCCAATACCTGGCATGGACCTATCTTCTTCGGCTTGAGCTTCGTTAAAGCTCCCTGTGGATACCGCTCCCTTGGTAAGTAAACCCATACCAAATCGCCCACTTCAAAGGACTGTTGTCAACGCTGCTGATCAGCTTTCGCCTTGTATTTGGCGTAAGTCTGCTCCAATTTGGCTCTAACAGTCGCATGTATCTCCTGCAAGTCAGACACTATCTTCGACCTTCTGACTCACCTTCTCTGGCGTCTCAACTGGCAGAACATCCAAAGGACCTCTTGGCAAGAACCCAAACAGTATCTGAAACGGAGCAAACCCTGTAGAACGGTTCACTGAAGAGTTGAACTCAAACTCAATCTTCGGCAAACACAAATCCCAGCTCCTGAATTCATGCACATTTGCCCGCAACAGATTACCCAAGCTACGGTTGACAACTTCAGTCTGTCCATCCGTCTGAGGATGATAAGGACTGCTGAATTTCAACTTTGTGCCCAACTTCTTCCACAGCTCTCGCCAGAAGTGTCCCATAAACTTGCTGTCCCTGTCTGACACTATGGATGTCGGTATACCAAAATGCCGAACTACTAAAGCAAAATATAAGTCAGCAACCTTTGACGCATCAAAAGTGGTTTTGCATGGCAAGAAACACACCACCTTACTGAACCGATCCACAATCACCATAATCGAATCCAGTCCCCTTGCTGTCCGCGGCAATCCTACAACAAAGTCCATAGAAACATCTCGCCATGGTGCCTCTGGGATAGGTAAAGGCGTGTACATACCTTGGTTCGTGTCTGTCCCCTTCGACTCTTGACACAACCTGCACCTCTTCACAAAAGACTTGACATCTCGGTCAAGACCAGGCCAATAAAACCGCTGCCGAATCAACCAGGCTGTTTTATCCCTTCCGAAGTGACCCTGGTTATGCAATTCCTGGATGATCAACACACGAAGAGACGTATCAGGAACACATAAGCAGTTACCTCGAAACAAATATCCATCATGGAGAACGAAATCAGTTCGCTCCCCCGCCTCAATTTTGGCCAAAATCCCCTTGAAGTGCTCATCCACACGAATGTCCTCCCTTACACTCTCAAAGCCGAGAGTGTACACATGCATAGCGCCAATCAACAAGCTCCGCCTACTCAAAGCATCAGCCACTCTATTCAATGTACCAGACTTGTGCTTGATGCTGAAAGTGTATTCCTGCAAGGCACTCACCCACTTCGCATGCCTTGAACTCAGTTTATGCTGACCCTGTAAAAACTTCAGCGCCTGATGGTCTGAATACAGTACAAACTCCCTGAATCAAGTAGTGGCGCCAATGCTGCAAGGACCTCACAATGGCGTACAATTCCAGATCATAAACCGAGTAAGTCAGTTTAGCTCCTCCCAGCTTCTCACTGAAGTATGCAACTGGTCTTCCTTCCTGGCTAAGCACTGCCCCAATTTCAGTCTTCGAAGCATCACAATCCACCTCAAAAACTCTATCAAAATCAGGAAGAACCAATAAAGGAGCTTCAGTCAATCTGACTTTCAGCCCATCAAATGCCTCCTGTGCGGCATCATTCCACCCGAATCTGGCTCCCTTCAACAATTCCGTTAAAGGTGCAGCCAGTTCACTATACCCCTTGACAAACCTACGATAAAACCCTGCAAGACCCAAAAAGGATCTCAATTCTGTCAAGGTTGAAGGTACTGGCCATTCCACAATTGCATGCACCTTATTCCTATCTGGGAGAATCCCCTCTCCAGTCACAACGTACCCCAAAAAAATTAGTCTCCCAACCATCCAAATGCACTTCTCTGGGTTAGCAACTAACTGGTTCTCACGTAACACTGACAAAACCTGTGCCATATGGCCCACATGCTCTTGGCTGTCCTGCTGTATATCAAAATATCATCAAAGTAGACAACCACAAATGAGCTAAGAAATGGACGTAAAACCTGGTTCATTATGCGCATGAACGTGCTCGACGCGTTTGACAACCCAAATGGCATTACCAACCATTCATACAGCCCTTCCTTAGTCTTGAAGGCTGTCTTCCATTCGTCTCCAGGCTTCATCCTTATCTGATGGTACCCACTCTTCAAATCAATCTTCGTGAA
Organism: Calamus simplicifolius; assembly: GCA_900491605.1. NCBI lineage: Eukaryota > Viridiplantae > Streptophyta > Magnoliopsida > Arecales > Arecaceae > Calamus > Calamus simplicifolius. The sequence goes on from UESW01004505.1 coordinate 399,831, forward strand.
GACCTTAGCACCACTCAACTGATCAAGCATGTCGTCCGACCTCGATATCGGAAACCTGTACTTCACAGTAATTTTGTTAACCGCGCGGCTGTCGACACACATGCGCCACGTACCATCCTTCTTCGGTACCAAAAGGGCTGGCACCGCGCACGGGCTAATGCTCTCCCGTACGAACCCCTTGTCCAAAAGTTCTTGGACCTGCCTCCTCAATTCCTCATGCTGTTGCGGTGTCATCCGATAGCGAGCCTTATTCGGCAACACTGAGCCCGGAATAAGGTCAATGCCATGCTGAATATCTCGGAGAGGTAGTAATCCAGCCAGTAGCTCCTTTGATACAACATCTCGGAATTCCTCCAAGACAGACACCAACTCCTCAGGAATCATATTCGGCCTTTGCTCCTCTTCCACGCCGAAGTCCCCTGACTTGCTCACTAAAGCAAAACAAACATCCTCTCCATCCAAACTCGCATCGAATCCTGTGCTTGGTAAATAAATTATCGTATTCTGTCCCCTCACTTCCTGAAGCGGCTTCAAAATAACTTTCCTCCCATCTGGACGCAGCATATAATTGTGGGTGTACCCGTTGTACACTGCCCTGTTATCAAACTGCCACGGACGCTCCAGTATGATGTGAGTAGCATCCATTGGAATAACATCCGCCTCAATAGTTGTCTCGAAATGAGGACCAAAACACAGTGACAACTTACACCTTCGGCTGACCTGAATGTCTGCATTTCGGTTCACCCAACCGAGCTTATATGGATGTGGGTGAGGGTCTGTCTGCAACCCCAGCTTCTTCACAGCCTCCTCTGCTATCACATTCTCCCAACTGCCGGAGTCTATGATAACACGACATGTTTTGCTAGCCACAAAACATTTCGTTATGAAGATGTCATGCCGACGCCAATCTTCATCTGATCTCGGCGCCAGACACATTCTTCGTATCACTAAGCTCTCCCCTTGAATATGGTCCGGATCAATAACACACAGCTCATCATCAAATTCCTCATCCTCAGGGAACTCTCCTCCATATTCGCCCTCCATATACTCCTCCATATACAACTGAGCTCGCGCCTTGGGGCATTCATTGGCATAGTGCCCCAAATTCTGACACCGATGGCAGCGAATGTTAGCCCTGTTACTGCCAACTCTCACCTGAGAACCTGAGGTTCCATTCGACCCTGTTGGTCTTGGAGGTACTGATGCCTGCGGCCTCGCTACTGGAGGCATAAATTTGCCCCCTGAATTCTGCCCTGAACTCTGGCCCGTAGTAAAACCCCCTCTGCTCTGAAACCCCCTGTTTCTCATCAAGCTCTTTTCCACTGCCTGAGCCCTCATATGCGCATCTCCTACACTATCAATTCGATGCACAGCCAGCGCATCTTGGATTGGCAGCCGCAAGCCATGAAGATACATGGCTATCAATCTCGGTTCAGCCTCAATCAACCGATTTCGTGCAACCAATCGATAAAATTCAGTTGTGTACTCCTCGACGCTCCGACTACCTTGCGTCAAACTATGCAACTTCGAATACAAAATCTGCTCATGGTTCGGAGGCAAAAACTCCCTGTTCATCTCCTACTTTAGCGCTGCCCATGACGCTAATGGAGGTCTCCCATCCATATATCTACGATAGTGCTGCGCATGCCACCAAGCAGCAGCCCTATCTCGGAATCGAATTGTGACAAGCAGTACCTGCTTGTCTAAGGGCACCTCCTTCAGACGAAAAACGTCATCGACCTGAAGGATCCAATCAACATACTCGTCTGGGTTAATTCCTCCTTTAAACTCTAGAATTTCGACCCTGAAGCCTGCTTCCCACCGATTCTGATTTTCGAAATAGGGAGGTTGATTGAAATACCTTGGAAGTCCAACATCAGGCCTCTGTTGCCCTCTTCGAATTGGTGGTGCCTCCAGATTTTCGAAACCCCTCTCCCTACCTCCATCAATTTCATCACGCTCCTCCACTCGAATGGGTTGGGCACGATTTTGCACCTCCATCCGCGCCATCATCGCCTGCATGGTTTGCATCATCTATTGCATCACCTGGTGCTGGTCTCGCATGGCGTCTTGCATAGCATCTCTCACGGCATAGTTCACCCTCCATTCAAAGACAACAAAACATCATTAATAGGAAAATTTTTATACACTTAAAATTTGCATTAGAAAATGTTACTGCTGTAACTTTTTCACCCTTTTTTCAATCCCATACCAAATGCATCTTTAGGGATGATAGAGTTCAACTGGACTCACTCAAGGGCCAAGATTTGATTAAAAAGATGCATTGAGAGCCAAATCTATGACTAGATAGGAAAGAAGAGGAAAAAACAAGGGAAAAAAGTTTCCCAACACATGAACATTACTGATCAAAGAGAATACAAGATAAAACAAAAGAAACCAGACCATGTCTACTATGACTTGAGGGAACTATTACAAAGAAGTGCATAGAAAGGTTAATTGGTCCCACAAAACTAGCCAAAGGAAGAAAGACTTTTACCATGAATAAAAAATTGAAGGAAGAAAGACTTTTACAGTGAGTGAAAAAATTTGTTACTTTGGATTTCAATGTATTTTTCAAATTTTTATTTAACTAAAATTGATTTTCAAGTCCTATTTTAAGTAGAATATTTGTGAAACAGTTCTACATTAAGTATACATTGGGTTGGATAACTTAAAAGGTTGTGAGGATCCGATTTTTAACTGTTTTAGGATGTCTTTGTTATACTGTTATTGTTAGGATATTTTAGTGTTCCATGCCACCTGGTTTCCAAGACATCCTAGTTAACTTGTAGAAGTCACAAATCCCAATTCGATCGTAGAAGTCATGAAGAGTCTATAAAAGGAATTGTTGGGCTTGGATGAAAAATTCCTCTACAAGATTCATTTTTGAGACAAAAAAATGATTTTTTTTTACCGCGTCCATCTCTTCTTATCTCTCTTCCTGCTCACTTTTTAATCCCCATTTTATTACCTTTAATATTTATCTTTGCTTTTCTAAACTTCATTTTATCTTGCTTCCTACATAATGTAAAATCGGTAACCCAAAATTCTTTTATTAGGTTACTATGGATCATCACTGATTGACAATTTCTTTTTAGAGACTTGTTCTTTGGACCTATGCCTTATCTAAAGACTTGCGCTAGAAAATTTTTGTTCTTTTTAAATATTAAGATCACCAAAAAGTACCCTTTCTGCCTTGCTTTCTGTATCAGGACAGCAAAGAAATTTCTTGACCTAAACCCTCCACCTCCACATATGTAGGCCTCCCTACCCTAATTGGTTCTACATCAATATAACTCCAGTTGTATAAGAGCTCTGACGGTGTATTCACAATGTGGTAAACACAACTCAACTCATCTAAGCCTTTCCCAACTACATAGGATTGGTTACATGAATTTGCTTCCTCCACTCTGCTCTATTCAACACTAAGTCGACACTCAAATTACAAATAGTTATATCTTTCTTAATTATTTCTATCCATGTTAGTTTAGATCTACCTCTACCTCTATCATTACCATGAACTGTTAAAAGATCACTTTTTCTAACTGAAGCATTTAAAGGTCTTCATTGTATATAGGTTGTGTACTTATAATGTGGTATTACCAAATATTGTTAGTCCAATTAGTAACTATCATTTATCAACTTCTAGACGCTAAATTGAGACATAGCAATATAACTAAATTGACTAAATAAGTCTCCTTTATGGTTGAAGTCCAACCACTGTTTTGATGATGATAGCAGCAAGGTTATCAAAAAATCTACCATCAGCTGGCATATTTTGACAGACGAAATTACAGCAGTAAAAGGCATATTGAGATAATTAGATATAATGGTGGAGATCAACAGTCAGGTTGTCAATCATTAAGCAAGTCTTTAAAGGCTTGTTTCATCTCCCTGGAATTCTCTGATCCAAAAATCGTCAGCAGCCAGCAAGCAAAAATGAACCAGAAAAGTATAGATGGCCTGTTGTGGATGTTTGTGGCTGGCCAAGGGGCTCAACCATGGAAATTATAGCAAGGAATAATGAGGCGATGCTAAATTGAAAATAAACTAAGGTTTTGAGACCTTTTAAATGGTTATTAGCAACTCAATTTTCAGAGATATGAGAATGTTCTAAGACATGAATGAGAAGGCTGGAACTCACTAGCCCCCTCCAGAGATGATGCTTGCTGAAAATTTGAAGATGGGCGATCCTTTTTTCAGGTCAGCTTGGAATTCTAGAATGATAATGGATTCAATGGCTAAAATACCACAGTATAATTAGGTCCAACGGCCCAATACGAACACATTCAGTTAACATTTGGAGAGCTCTACACCAGAAATTAGTTATCCCAAGAGAGGCAAAAATTTACAGCCCCCATTGGTCAGTCAGAGGATATAGAACACCTTTCGTTCAATAATTGCCATCACTGTTGGATGTGGAGATTCATACAGATTAGGTGTGGATAGGCTGAGATATTATTTGAACTCAATAGTATTTTTTTTTCTAGAGGCAAGAACTTCATTCTTAAGTTAATGACATGGTACAGCTAGTGCATAGTCTGGTGTTGCATGGGATGTGAGGAATCCGAGTGATGTTGGGAATCTGAGCGCATTTGGGGATATGGTTGCATAAAACCAACAGCCAAGATATGTCATGGAGAAAGTGAAAGCAATGTCCAACAAGCAGCAATTGATAAGAGTGGCCAACAATGTTAGAAAAAAAACTTAAACCTTTGGTGAAAAACATCGCCAAGATGCCCAAGAATCATCCATAATTAATCATCAAGAATCCATAAACAATAAACGGAAGCGTACCTAAATCCATATTACTTGATTGCTAACCAGAATCGTGCGGTTAGCCTTCCAGATCAACACGTACTCCCGAGAGCCCTTTAGAATTTTCTCTAGGATTTTCTTTCTGATGATGGGATTCAGAGGACATACGTGCAATCCAGATAACCGCTATAGATAGATAATTTCATCATTATCTTTTGGTATTTCTATTTTAGCCCATCATACAAATAGAAATAATTCCTTAGGTCTCTACACATTAAAAGGCAACACCTTATCAGATACATTAAAGCCCAAATCACCGAAACCTTAGCTGATCATTTTTAATTGGGCTTAACCTTATTTGACAGTCCATAACACATAATTATTTCACATATAAACCCAATGTTGGATTAAAAATCTAACAATCTCCCACTAGGCTATACGTGTAACCTTATAATTATGTTTTACAAAAATAACCAAATGAGTTCAATTTCACTGTCATTACTGAAATGTATCCATAAACAATCCGGTCCCATCAACCATACCAACATAGGATCAAAGCGACCTTTGTTATATCTATCATAACTCAACCCATCAATGGTCACATATGTTGATACAACTGAATGACATGAATCATGATGTGGATGTGTAGCATAGAAATTTCATGTAATGTGATCTTAACATGCCTATTTTCAACTGGTCCTTACACTTGAGTAAGATCAAAACTTTAACATAATTTTACAGTATACTAAACTGAATAAAATACTTTATTTTTTATCAGAAAATATCCAAACACATAAGTATGCACAAACCAAACATAAAGCATAAAATAGAAGCAATACAAACTCCCACTGAATCTAAGCATCGTCATGCTCTATAACACCCATGTGAGCAGTATGCTCATGAAAGACCTTAGGTGGCACACCCTTTGTAAGGGGATCTGCAACCATGGAGTTTGTCCCTATATGCTCTATACAAATCCGACCACTCTGTACTCTTTTCTTTACAACTAGGAACTTGATGTCAATATGCTTTAACTTGGTCGAACTCCTATTGTTGTTGGAATACAATACGGCTGACATATTATCACAAAATAACTTTAGCGGTCTTTCAATTCCTTCTAATATGCACAGCCCGACAAAATTTTTTAGCCATGTTCCATGATTGAATGCTTCATAACATACTATAAATTTTGCCGCCATGGTAGGAGCTATAAGTGTCTATTTTACACTTCTCCAAGAAATAGCCCCACCACCTAACAGATATACATAGCCCGAAGTGAATCTTTTACTATCTTGGCATCTCGCAAAGTCGGAGTCAGAATATCCAACGATCTCAAAATAATCTGATCTCCTATATGTGAGCATGTAATCTTTTGTTCTTTTCATATATCTCAACCCTTTGGCTGCTTTTCATTGATCCATTCCTGGGTTACTTAAATATCTACCTAACACTCTAACAATGTACGCAATATCCGGATACGTACAAACTTGAGCATACATTAGACTCCCTACAACCGAAGCATAAGAAATCTTTTGCATCTCTTCAACTTCAAGATTTCCTTTTGGGCACTGATTAATACTGAATTTATCTCCTTTAGCGATCGAAGTGTCACCTGGTTTGCAATTTGCATGCCAAATCTCTTAAGTATTTTATCGATATAGTTCCTTTGTGATAATCCAAGGATATCCTGAGAACGATCTCGATGTATCTGAATTTTCAATACAAAGGAGGCATCACCAAGATCTTTTATTTGAAAATTGCTTGATAGAAATCTCTTGGTTACGTGCAACATGCATATATCATTTGTGGCAAGCAAAATGTCATCCACATACAAAACCAAAAAAATGTACTTACTCCCATTGAACTTGTGATACACAATCATCAACTGCATTCACCTTAAAATTGAATGAGAGAATTACTTGATGAAATTTGTAGTACCATTGACGAGAAGCTTGCTTTAACCCATAAATGGATTTTGTTAATTTGCAAACCATTTTTTTTGGGTCTTCTGACATAAAGTTTTCTGGTTGCACCATATAAATTATCTCATCAATATCTTCGTTGAAAAATGCTATCTTGACATCCATTTGATGAAATTCTATATCATATTGTGCAATAAGAGCCATGATTGTCCTAAAAGTGTCCTTCGATTAAACTGGAAAGAAAGTCTCTTTAAAGTCAATCCTTTCCTTTTGAATATAGCCTTTAGCCACAAGACAAGCTTTATACTTCTCCACATTACCCTTTGAATCCCTTTTAGTCTTAAAAATCCATTTGCAACCAATGGGTTTCACACCTTCTGGTAATGGGACAAGTT
>UESW01004505.1:414528-533760 GCA_900491605.1 Calamus simplicifolius
AGTTTTTATGGCTCATGCCTGTGTGACGGAGCAGGGGGCCGTCGTGGCCCCGCCGTTTCGGTGCGCTAGTGCAGGCTCTTTCGAATGGTGGGCTATAGGGGCGTTATCGAAGGATCCCGATGGTTAGAGAGGGGTCTAACTCCTCCCGGGACCTTCGGTCGGTTGCGCGGGGCTTATGGCCTTGAGAGTAGATTTGCCAATGGCGGCTTATTCTTGCGCGTCGATGGTTTTTTACTCGCCGTACTGGTTTTTCAACCCGGCGGAGTCCTTCGGGGACTATTGGGGGCCACTCGACTTTGGTCGGGGCTTGCGGGTTTAGACTTTTCGTCGGGGTCTCAATCTCGCCTTTTCGCGGGAGATTTATCGCTCGGCCCTGCCGAGGTTCGGAGAAGTATTTTACTTGGCCCTGCCAAGGTTCGGAGACTTGGTTGCTCGGCCCTGCCGAGGTTCGGAGAAATTTTTACTTGGCCCTGCCAAGGTTCGGAGATTTGTTGCTCGGCCCTGCCGAGGTTCGGAGACTCGGCCCTGCCGAGGTTCGGAGATTTGTTGCTCGGCCCTGCCGAGGTTCGGAGAAATTTTTACTTGGCCCTGCCAAGGTTCGGAGATTTGTTGCTCGGCCCTGCCGAGGTTCGGAGAAATGTTTTACTTGGCCCTGCCAAGGTTCGGAGATTTGTTGCTCGGCCCTGCCGAGGTTCGGAGAAATGTTTTACTTGGCCCTGCCAAGGTTCGGAGATTTGTTGCTCGGCCCTGCCGAGGTTCGGAGAAATGTTTTACTTGGCCCTGCCAAGGTTCGGAGATTTGTTGCTCGGCCCTGCCGAGGTTCGGAGAAATGTTTTACTTGGCCCTGCCAAGGTTCGGAGATTTGTTGCTCGGCCCTGCCGAGGTTCGGAGAAATGTTTTACTTGGCCCTGCCAAGGTTCGGAGATTTGTTGCTCGGCCCTGCCGAGGTTCGGAGAATGTTTTACTTGGCCCTGCCAAGGTTCGGAGATTTGTTGCTCGGCCCTGCCGAGGTTCGGAGGTTTTACTTGGCCCTGCCAAGGTTCGGAGATTTGTTGCTCGGCCCTGCCGAGGTTCGGAGAAATGTTTTACTTGGCCCTGCCAAGGTTCGGAGATTTGTTGCTCGGCCCTGCCGAGGTTCGGAGAATGTTTTACTTGGCCCTGCCAAGGTTCGGAGATTTTCCTGTTCAAGCAGATAGCTCGGTTGTGCCGAGGATTGATAAGCAGCATCTATTTCCATTTACGATTTATGGCAATATGGGATATAACCGATTCACAGAAAAGTTGTGGGAAAATAGACAACTGGCGGGCGTAAAGGACATACCCTATTGATAGTATTTGCGGAGGTTGTCCGAGTTCCACGTTCGGGGGACGGATTTCCCTTCGAGGTCCTGCAGCTTGTAGGTTCCTGGCCCAATGACCTCCGTGACTTGGTACGGGCCTTCCCAGTTCGGCGCCAGCTTTCCTTGCTCCAGCGGTTTGGATACAGAGCTTTCCGGAGGACAAGGTCGCCAGGTAGGAAAGTCTTCCCCTTAACTCTGGAGGCATGGTACCGAGCCACCCTCTGTTGATAGGCGGCCGTCCTGATTCGGGCCTTCTCTCTGACTTCCTCCACCAAGTCGAGGTTGGTGCGGAGTTGCTCGTTGCTGGCTTCTTCCGAGTAACTCTCCACCCGCAAAGATGGGAGGCCCACTTCCACAGGGATGACGGCCTCCGTACCGAAAGCCATTCGGAATGGGGTCTCGCCCGTTGGGATTCTCGGAGTGGTGCGATAGGCCCACAAGACATGGTGCAGCTCATCTGCCCACCTGCCTTGGGCTCTAGAGAGGCGAGCTTTGATTCCTTGGAGGAGAGTCCTGTTGGTTACCTCGGCCGCTCCGTTGGCTTGTGGGTGCCCGACCGAAGTAAGGTGGTGACGAATTCCATGCTCTTCGCAGAATTGGCGGAATTTGGAATTGTCGAACTGCTTGCCGTTATCGGTGATTATGGTGTGGGGGAGGCCGAACCGGCAGATGATGGACCTCCACACAAAGTCTCTGGCCCGGGCTTCGGTGATTTGGGCAACTGCTTCCGCTTCAACCCATTTGGTGAAGTAGTCAATGGCGACAAATAAGAATTTTCGCTGTCCCGTCGCCAACGGGAATGGGCCGAGGATGTCCATCCCCCATTTGGCAAAGGGCCAGGCGGAGGATATGGAAACTAGCTCGGCGGAGGGGAGCCTCTGGATGCTCGAATGTCTCTGGCAGGCGTCACAGGCTCGGACTAGATCGTCCGCATCTTTCTGCATGGTCGGCCAATAATAGCCTTGCCGTAGCACCTTGTGACATAGGGACCGGCCTCCCAGATGGTTGCCGCAGATCCCTTCATGTACCTCCCGTAGAGCGTAGTCCGCCTCGGATGGGCGGAGGCATCTGAGCAGCGGCATAGAAAAAGACCGCTTGTAAAGCTGGCTGTCAATCAATACATAGTGGGTCGCCTGCAGCTTCAATTTCCTGGCCTCCCTTCGGTCGGACGGGAGCGACCCTTCTTTAAGATAGCTGAGGATAGGGTCGAACCAGGATGGTTCGGTCTCGATTTGCATCACCCGGTCAGCTTCCATGATACTCGGCTTCTCCAGAGTCTCCAGATGGAATTTTTGTTCAGCATCCATTGTCTCCGTGGTTGCCAATCGGGAGAGTAGGTCGGCACGGGCGTTTTCCGATCTAGGAATTTGAATAATTTCAAACTCTGAAAAGTGAGGAAGTAGGCCGCGCACCTCTTGGAGATATCGAACCATATTGGGTTCTCGGGCTTCAAACTCCCCTCGCACATGGCCGGCCACCAGCTGAGAGTCGGTGAAGGCGCTAATCTTTTCCACCTTCAGGTTGCGGGCGATCCGGAGACCGGCTAACAGGGCCTCGTACTCGGCTTCGTTGTTGGAAGCCGGGAAGGAGAATCGGACGCCATATTCGAAGATCATCCCCTCCGGGCTGGTGAGAACCAAACCCGCACCGGAATGATGGGCGTTGGACGACCCATCGACGTGAAGGAGCCACCGAGCTTCAGGTTTTGGTCCTTCGGGACTTTTTGGGGTAGAGCCGTCTTCCGGGATGGTGCACTCAAGGAGGAAGTCGGCCAGCACTTGAGCTTTGATGGCCGGGCGAGGTTGAAATTGTATGTCGTGCTCGCTTAGTTCGACGGCCCATTTGGTCATCCTCCCCGATGTTTCTGGACGGTGGACCACCGCCTTGATGGGTTGATCGGTCAGGACCGTCACTGAATGTGCTTGGAAATATGGTCGCAGCTTCCGGACCGAGGTGATCAAGCCAGCACTATCTTCTCGATCCTGGTGTACCTCGTCTCCGCATCGCGGAGCAGCCTACTCACATAGTAGATCGGTCTTTGGATCTTGCCTTCTTGCTTGACCAGTACCGAACAAACTGCTCCCTCGGAAACGGCCAGATACAGAAACAGAGTCTCCCCTGGGACCGGACTACTAAGAAGTGGAGGCGAGCCGAGGTACTTCTTGAGATCTTGAAATGATTTCTGGCATTCAGGAGTCCACTGGAAATTCTTGGCCGATCGGAGGGTTTTGAAGAAGGGGAGGCACCTCTCGGCTGACCGAGCTACGAAGCGGTTAAGGGCCGCTATTCTCCCGGTCAGGCGCTGGACCTCTTTAATGGACGCTGGGGGCGCCATTTGTTGGAGAGCTTGAATCTTCTGAGGGTTAGCCTCAATGCCGCGCTGGGAGACCATGAATCCGAGGAACTTCCCAGAATTGACGCCGAAGGCGCACTTGGTTGGGTTGAGCTTCATTCCATACTTGCGCAGCGTGGCAAAGCTCTCCGCGAGGTCCTCAACATGCCGCAGCGCTTCCTTGCTTTTGACCAGCATATCATCCACATACACCTCCATGTTCCGGCCGATTTGCTCCTTGAACACCTTGTTGACCAGGCGCTGGTAGGTCGCTCCTGCATTTTTAAGACCGAAAGGCATAACTCGGTAACAGTAGGTACCTCGGTCGGTTATGAAGGCTGTCTTTTCTTCATCCTCGGGGGCCATCCGGATCTGATTGTAGCCCGAATAGGCATCCATGAATGACAGCATTTGGTGGCCCGAGGTGGCATCCACAAGCTGGTCGATCCGAGGGAGAGGGAAGCTGTCCTTCGGGCATGCCTTGTTGAGATCGGTGAAGTCGATGCAGATCCTCCATTTGCCATTCGACTTCTTCACCATGACGACGTTTGACAGCCAACTGGGGTAGTTTACCTCTCGGACAAAGTTGGCTTTGATGAGTTTGTCGACCTCTTCTTCAATGGCCTTTTGCCGCTCTGGGGCGAAGCTTCTCTTTTTCTGCTTAACGGGCCTGTGCATCTCGTCCACATTGAGACGATGGACGAGGACTTCGGGGCTAATTCCTGGCATGTCGGAGGCGGTCCAGGCGAAGATGTCCGCGTTGCTTTGGAGGAATCTGATTAGCTCGCGACGAGGCTCTCCCTCAAGCAGCGACCCGACCTTTGTGGTTCGGTCGGGCCGAGCTACGTCCAGCGGTACTTCTTCCAGCTCTTCCACCGGTTCTCCCCGTTGCTCGGCGAAATCCTCGCGGGCGTCTAGCCCGTCAACCTCGGGAATTCTGGACTGAAGGCTCGTGACAAAACATTGCCGAGCCATGGCCTGACTTCCCCGAACTACTCCAACTCCTTGCTCGGTGGGGAACTTCATCGACAGATGCGGGATAGAGACAACCGCCTTAAGGGACATCAAGCCGGGCCTGCCGAATATGGCATTATATGGGGACCTGAGGTCGGTCACTAGGAAGTCGGCTTGTACAACGGTTACAAAGGGCCAGGTTCCTGCGCGGACCGTCAGGGTGACGATTCCTTCTGGGATGATGACGTCGCCGGTGAATCCCATCAAGGTGGAATCCACGGCTCGAAGGTTTTCCATGAGCAATTTCATCCTGGCAAACACATCGAGGTACAAAACGTTTACCGAGCTTCCACTATCAACCAGGATTCGGCTTACATCATAATTGTTCAAGTTTAGGGAGACAACAAGTGCGTCCTCATGGGGAAGCTGTATCCCAAGAAGATCATCATCAGAAAAGGAGAGCTCGCCCGTGCGCGCCTTCTTTGGCACCGGTGCATCACCATTGCCCCCGGAGCCCGATCCGCCGGCCTCTTCAATCATGTTGATGCGGCCAACCACTGGCGGATTTGGTGGAGGAGGGAGTTGTGGGAGCTCAGGCTGGCGATCACCTCCCTGCTGCTGTGGCTCGGGTGCCCTTCTGAACTGGTCCAACCGTCCCCGCCGAATCAGTCTCTCGATCTCGTTCTTCAGCTGCCAGCATTCTTCAGTGTCATGGCCATGCTCCCTATGGTAGCGGCAGTACTTGGCGGGATCTCTCCGGGTTGGGTTCCCTCGGAGAGGCACTGGTCGGGGAAGCTGGCGCTCTATTTCCATGAGGATTTGTGCCCGGGGCACAGTCAACGGAGTGTAGCGATCGAATCGCCTAGGGGGACTCCGGGAGCGATTCCTTGGCGGCGGCGGAGGGACTCTTTGGCGGCGAGGTGGGCTTGGCCGACGGACAGGGCGGTGTCTGTCGGGAACTTTGGGCTCTTGCCTCTTCTTCGTCTGCTCAGCGCGGGCCATTCTCCGCGACTCCTCGACCCGAGCGTATTTGTCCGCAAGGGCCATCATATCAGACAGACACGGGGGGTAGCTGACTTCCATTGCCAAATAGAAGTCGCTCTCCTTTGAAACTCCCCCCGCTAGGGCGGACATGGCCACCTCATGATTAAGGTGGTCCACCTCCAACATGGCCTTGTTGAAACGGCCAAGATAATTTCTCAAGGACTCCCCCTCTCTTTGCTTGACTTCGGAGAGGGAGTCGGATCTCCGTCGGTGGCGGCGGCTGCTGACGAACTGGCCAATAAAAAGGTGGCTCAGCTCGTCAAATGAATCAATGGAACCTGGTTTCAGGGCGTTGAACCAGGTTCGGGCGGATCCTCTGAGGGTGGATGGAAAGGCCGGCAGAGGATCGCATCAGATGCTCCATGGAACATCATTATTGACCGGAAGCTGCTGAGATGGTCGTCCGGATCAGTGGAGCCGTGATAGGGCTCGACGGTCGGCAGCTTGACATGGGAGGGGATCACTTCCTCCATGATCCCCTTAGAGAAAGGGATGCCCTGCTCTGCTTTGGGCTGAGGCAGGTGGATCTGCTTGGCGGCGTCCAGCTCCTGACGCATTTCTTGGATCTGACGGCGGATCTCCTCCTCACCGGCGAGAGGAGCAGCCGGGCGGGAGAACCGCAAGGATGGCGTCGAATCATGGCGAGACGTTGCCGGAGAGAGGGAGCGGGCTCGCCGAGATCTGGGAAGATCTCTATCGCAACCGGTTCGAGGGACCGGTTTGTCTCCCCCGGGGCGACGTGGGGGGTCCGCTGATTCACGCGGATCAGAGGAGGAGGTTGCCGGTGAAGAGGAAGTCGTCGTTTCTTTCTGGGGATGCGAAGCAGGAGGAGGTGCAAGACGCTCCTGGACCAGGTGGGTGAGAGCCTGGACTTGTTGGACCAGCGTAGCAAACTGGTCCTGGGTCACCGGAATGGCAGGCGGCGACGGAGTCTCGACAGGTGGGGGTTGCGGCGCTGTGGCGCCAGTCGGATCAGGCCTCTGGGAGGCGACCTGATCGGGAGCATCAGAGGTTGCTCCTCTCTTCCGGTTGGCCATCAGAGAGGTTCTTCTCCGGATCAAGATCCTTGTCTCCTTCTTTCAAGTTTTAATGGGACTTGAGGCCCTTCCTCTAGCGCCAATCTGTTGCGCCGGGATCCGTCCTCCGACTCGGGCGCGGTCGATCCTCGGGAGTGGGGTGCGGCGGACCTGCAAAACAGGAAGCCCTGCACACGGAAGGACACCGGGGGTGGTCCTCCGCGGAAGGCCCTCCGACGCTCAAGTCAGCGAGGAAGGAATCGGCGATCAACCAGACAATGAGGAGGTGGATCTCTCCGGGAGACCTCTCCAGGGGGGCGGTCAATCGGAGGCTCTGGAAAGGGCAGAGCACCGACGAGCTGCCGGGAGAGAGAGAGGTAACCCTGGAGTTTTTTGGTGTGTCAAGGGTTGCGTACCTGAGGTAATCTGCCAAACTCGCATTTATAGACTGTCACCTGGGGACTTGAGCGTCTTCTGGAAGGTACTGAGGTTGTTAAGATTCGGGGGTAGACAGAATCAGGCCGTTGTGGGGCCGTTAGAATCCACGCCTTGTCCGTTAAGGGATCGACGGCTGGGAGAGCCCCTCGATGTCTTGGGATCTGGGTGAGTAGACCTGGGGCGGTTATAATAGGTCTTAGGCCACGTCTTAATATGATCCCCTGCTTAGGGTGCCGCTTGGGTAGACTTGAGTTCTCCCGCGCCAGGTTCCGCGGAGGTGGACGCCGGGGCGTGGATCGCTAGGTAGCAGCGGGCTATGGGAGCCCGGAAGAAGCCGAGCTGCGGAGGCCCGGAATAGGCCGAGCTAAGGAAGCCCGGAAGAAGCCGAGCTACGGAAGCCCGGAAGGAGCCGAACCACGGAGGCCCGGAATAGGCCGAGCTAAGGAAGCCCGGAAGAAGCCGAGCTACGGAAGCCCGGAAGGAGCCGAACCACGGAGGCCCGGAATAGGCCGAGCTAAGGAAGCCCGGAGGAGGCCGAGCTAGGGAAGCCCGGAGGAGGCCGAGCTAGGGAAGCCCGGAGGAGGCCGAGCTAGGGAAGCCCGGAGGGAGCCGAACCACGGAGGCCCGGAGCGAGCCGAACCACGGAGGCCCGGAGGGAGCCGAACCACGGAGGCCCGGAAGAGGCCGAGCTAGGGAAGCCCGGAGGAGGCCGAGCTAGGGAAGCCCGGAAGGAGCCGAACCACGGAGGCTCGGAGGAGGCCGAGCTAGGGAAGCCCGGAGGGAGCCGAACCACGGAGGCCCGGAGCGAGCCGAACCACGGAGGCCCGGAGGGAGCCGAACCACGGAGGCCCGGAAGAGGCCGAGCTAGAAAAGCCCGGAGGAGGCCGAGCTAGGGAAGCCCGGAAGGAGCCGAACCACGGAGGCTCGGAGGAGCCGAACCACGGAGGCCCGGAAGGAGCCGAACCACGGAGGCCCGGAAGAGGCCGAGCTAGGGAAGCCCGGAGGAGGCCGAGCTAGGGAAGCCCGGAAGAGGCCGAGCTAGGGAAGCCCGGAGGAGGCCGAGCTACGGAAGCCCGGAAGAGGCCGAGCCAGGGAGGCTCGGAAGAAACCGAAAGGAGGGGGTCAGCCTTAGCCGTCTTGCACGGATATCAATGCAATGACGATTTTACCCCCCAACAGAGTAGAACCCCACGTGACTCTCATAATTGCATGAGGGAAAGGAGTCTCAACATTGACACCCTGATAAAATCCCATGCAATGAAATTCTTCTCACGCGAATACTTGAGCACGGAAAAATTATCCTCTTGAATCGAAAAGCACTGCGTTAAATTGAATGCAGTGAATGCAGCGAACATCTTTCGCTCTTGACATCGGAATTCAGGATCTCAAACTAGAAGTTAAATAAAGTTTTGATGCGCCAAGACAAACTTGAATGTCAATGGCACCAAAACATAATTCACTATAAACTAAGTTGTTGAATAAAACCAAAGAAGACATATGCACAAATAATATGAATATCAATGGCATATGACCCAAAAATTCAAAATTTCTCAATGATTCAACATGAATAGGGGCTCTGATACCAATTGTTGGAAATAAAACTTAAACCTTTGGTGAAAACCATCACCAAGAAGCTCAAGAATCATTGATGTTTAACAATCAAGAATCCATAAATAATAAACGAAAGCATACTTAAATCCATATTACACGATTGCTATCCAGAGTCGTGCGGTTGGCCTTCCAGATTAACACGTACTCCCAAAGAGCACTTTAGAATTTTCTCTAGGATTTTCTTTCTGATGATGGAATTCAGAGAAGGGCATATGTGCGATCCAGGGACCATAACCGCTATATATAGATAATTTCATCATTATCTTTTGATATTTCTATTTTAGCCCATCATAAAAGTAGAAATAATCCCTTAGGTCTCTACACATTAAAGGGCCACACCTTATCAGATACATTAAATCTCAAATCACTGAAAACTTAGCTGATCACTTTTAATTAGGCTTAACCTTATTTGACAGTCCGCAACACAATTATTTCACATATAAGCCCAATATTGGATTAAAAATCCAACAAACAATTCTTCCAAATTGTGATCAGATATGACCATTATTTCTCAATGTTTATGGGATTCAACTGATGTATGAAGGGATACATTGAACGGCCAAAAGGTGCAAGCATACTTATAAATTCCACTATTTATGATTGAAATATTTTGAACTTCTAAAAGATAATATGTAAAATTGCCTCATATCTAAGAAGTGAACCTTACAGCTTGACTGCAATGGAAATTGTGGAGCAAATGCTAGGATGATGCAAGAGTAAAGATGTCGGCTACTAGATGGCAAATAACCCAATAACTACCATATCGAGGCCATTGCCCACCGATACAAAATATGTTTATAAACACCACAAGGAATGGTATAATTACAATAGCAATATATAGCATAGCATCAAGTTCCTCCTTTTTCTGCCGAAATGAACCCAAAATAGTTGTTGATATCAAAGAATTGTCCAAAACAACTAATGGAGCCAAATAAATGCCTATATCAAAAACTTTTTTTATATACCTCTGTATTACTTATGATGTTCAAAAGCATTTTTTCTAGATTAAACTTAATTCAAGGATTTGAAGAAGATTTGGAAGCAATGTAACATTAGGTTTCAAGAGATTTAGTTGAAAAAAACTTTTTGACACAAGTCCAGCTATCCTAGCACCCACAAATCTTAAAGGCATTCAAATCATCATGTCAAATCACCATCAAAATATAAATATAAATTTCTAATATTTTGTTCTAATAGAATCCTTTCTATCGTGTCCACAAAACCAACCAAAAAGATACAGCAAGAGTTCCCAAACATTGTATATTACTTTGGAGTTTAGACAAATGACTAATTTTCTTGTAGAGGCTTGTTTAATTTTTTAGTATTCTGCATTTTCCCCAATTCTATTGGCATTCCTTTTGCATTTCTATAATTTTCAACCATAACATACAAAACTATAGCAGAAACCACTGAGCTGCCGAAACTAGAACTTGATTTGGCCAAACTTGAGTTCCCAAACCTATGTATATCATGTAACTCTAACGATCAAAGCATAAATTGTTATTTACAATTTCAACATATTGTTTCAATTGTTTTGCTTCTTAAGTCCAACTCTTGTGGAGTATATCTTTTACAGCCTGATGAAAGGAGCACATTCATGGCATCTCAATGATAAGGAACATAGCTGGTGGCAAGAACTATAGCAAAGTGTGGATTGTATATCACTTATAACAATAAAATAAATTTCACAATTTTTATCATGAAAAAAATGTAAATGACTGCTCAAAAAGATGAGCATATTAATCTACCATGCTGACAATGCAACTGAATTCAAGATATTTTACATCCCTGATCACAGGATTTTGGCCCACACCAGGATTAGGGAACATATTGAAAGGGTGCACTGGACGTGACAACTCACTGCTCTACTAATTCTGACTTTTTGAATAATAGCTTAATCGAAAATTCAAAATGAACCGGCTGTAAAAATATGAGGATGGAAATGCAACTGATACAGAGTCTTTCACGTATATATCATATTTCACCAGCATAGAAAATCATCAAAATACTGTCATGTTGGAATAAGAACAATAAAAGATACCTGTCTTGCAATTGTTCAAGCCTGAGTTTCTCTGAATTTGCCAACTCATATTCACCATTCTCTAAATGTCGTTGATCTGGCCTAAGGCGAGAGTCAGTCGGAGGCAACTTCTGCAACAAGCTAGGGGTTAACTCATTTAAGGAGATAGCAAATGGTGTAAGGTTGTATCGTGTCTGGGTCACAGAGTTTCCCTCCCAAAGAAGCACTGCCTCAGACATTGGATCATACCCCTTAGGCTTTGTACTTGGATCACCTAGTACATAATACATGGCTTCATCCCACTTTCCCATCAACATTGCTACCTTCTTTCCTGTTCTATTATCCTCCACAAATCCATGTACCTGCATGGTGAAATGAAACTATCACTTGATGGGAAAAAAAAGGAGGGGGGATGAAAAATAAATCATAATATAAACATTTCCATGATGGTTCAAACATACAACTAATGTCCATAAATATAGATTAAATAATCTAGAACAAAATATCTGTTCTGCTACAAAAGCAAGTAAAAGTTTGTTGCTAATTTGTAGGGACGTGCGTACTAAATTTCACCTATAAATATAATGCACTTACCTAATTTCTCATGAAAACAAATCATCTAACAATTAATGATTGATGCAGACGTTCCGTCTAAAGACTTTGGTGGTCTTGATGGCTAATATGGAGATCCCATCCCAATCACTATCAGTGGAACAATGTCACTATACTACAAGGTGCCACTATACATTAGATAATATAATATATTATAATATAATGAATGGATTTGTTAACAAAAGCAACAACAATGGCAATTTGTAACAGTTATTATAAAAATTGTGTCTTCTTCCTTTTTTGTTTCTTTTGGTGATGATGGCGTCTTGGGGGTAGTGTTGCCACGTGACATCAGCCACACTGTCCACACATGTATAATTGGCCACTGAGTTTCCTATATAAGTAAACAAGTCAGAATTCTAATATCCTATGCAGTTCATTCTCATTTTGCAAGAACTCCAGTATCTATGGGTTCCAGAAAAGAAAAAACTGATAGTGATGATTAGTTGATTCTTATAGTTTCTCCTGCATGATATTTTCATGTCTCAGTAATTGTCCCATGTATATTCTCTCTCCCACTGGCTAGTTGAATCAATCAGATCAATGTCACCCTTTTGTTTTTACCGCAGCCTAAAATGCACAAACTGAAAATCTTCCTGGTTAGGATCAACATAAATTTCTGAACTTACTACTAATTATTGAATATAGCTTGTGACACCGTATGCTACTTTTTTTCTTAAGAAAAATGAACTAATTGATATCTCGAATATTTTAGTGGGAAAAGCTTTTTCTCACTGGACTCTTTTTACATAGCCATATTGACTAAACTACTCTTTGTAAAGTAACCAAAAGGGAGAAGAAAGATAGTTGAGGAATGTTCTGGAGTACTAATTTAGAAAGTGTTCCAGGATATCAATTAGTGTATATTGAAAACCTTTAGCATCTAAATCTGAGAAGTGAGAATCCCAACTAAGAAATGCTAAAAATATGGCAACAAATATTCTTCCGAGGCCTGAACATAAGAAAGCCTACTCTTGACGGTATCATGGCCATGCACATAGCGTGTGCCTAACCTAGAAGTATAAAGTGATGTTTTACATTAAATGAAGCAAAAACATGTGAAACCGAAAGGTTTTATTTGTTTCCAGATATGGGTGATAAGGCATCAACTTCCTAACAGCAATTTCTTGGAATGCTTAGTGGAATGGATTTTATTTCAAATATTTGTGCACTTTATAGAATGATACATACACAAAACAACCCCACATCATCATTGCTTGCACTAGGTTCTAGGCTGCTGCACTTTCAGCCCCTATTGTGTTATGTGAGTTTTATTGGGCTTACATATCTCACATACCATTTTGGTTGTGATACTTCTGATACAGAGTTTATTCTGTTTTGCCGGTTTACTTTTTGGACTCTTCGTTGCATTGTGGCAGTTCATTTGTAGCTTCCATTTTACTCTCTATGAAACAAATTTTCATGGGTGTCCAGAACCCAATCCCAACACCCCCCCCCCCCCCCCACAAAAAAAAAAAAGAATAAATAGGTTATTGTTATATGTTTAGCTAAACATATAGCTCCATGAGCTAGGGACAAACTAACTGCAGAATAGAAATGCTATCTATATTATGAACATATAGCTCCATGAGCTAGGGACAAACTAACTGCAGAATAGAAATGCTATCTATATTATGCAGAGGTACCTGATGGGGATTTCGATCAATGATGGACTGCTCCTTGAACTTCAACTTGCAGGAATAATGGCCACTACCCTTTATGCGCATGGTACCATAGTGATCACAGTAAATTTTACCAATTATAATGTTATATATAGAAGTGGTGACTTTACTCCACTGAAATGTCTCTCCATCTTCAAACTGGA
The DNA here is from genome assembly GCA_900491605.1 of Calamus simplicifolius. Taxonomy (NCBI): domain Eukaryota; kingdom Viridiplantae; phylum Streptophyta; class Magnoliopsida; order Arecales; family Arecaceae; genus Calamus; species Calamus simplicifolius. The sequence goes on from UESW01004505.1 coordinate 427,721, forward strand.
GAGTTAGAATGCCAATAGGATCAAGCTGGATAGATCGACCCCAAAACTTCCCTTTCAGATTGGAATCACCCCAGAATTTCCATCCTCTACCTTCACAATGACAAGCAACTACCATTGGGTGGTGACTCACCTGAACCCACAATTTTTTACCAAACAAAAAGATCAATGTGATAATCACATCAGAATCTACACTATTTCAAGCACAACCAGAGGATATTAAATGGCTTCACTAAAAACAGATAGAAATGAATGGGGAAAAGAATACATTCTATGCTATCCAAGCACATGACATTACGGAGAGCTCACAATTCATGGTAACTCAACTCAGTAGTTTGCTGGACATTATTGAGAAAGCATTGGAGTGTAACCTTTTCAGAGAAGAAGTGAAGACCTTTATCTGGATAATCAGCTTCATATGTCTCCCCAAGAAGAGGGTTAAAAGGTTTGCACTGCCGACCTTCTGTTGAAGCATAACCAGATACTGCAAAAGCTGCAATGTGAAGAATCCTCATTAAGCTGTTTCCCTGCATATTTTTCAACTCAATCACTTATGTTTCACATCCATGCAACAGACAGCAGTCTACCACAAGTAACACTATTTTCTCAATCGAATGTGCAGGTTTAGTTGTGAACTATAATAGGTAATCAGGTCAGGAGATCTTAAACAAACAATATAAACAGCAGGAAACAGTTATAGAATCAAGTTTTTATATAGTTATCATCTATCAAGAATTTTCCCACTTGTTAAAATATAATTTTCTTATCAATTGAATGTATACATAATCAGGTCCAGGAGCTCTTAAACAAAAGATATAAACAGCAGGAAACAGCATCTATTGAGTGAAGCTTTTATATAGTTGTTATCTAACAAGAAATTTCTTACTTGTTAAATATTTTTTCAATGCAATGATACACAAGGCTCTATAGATGAGAGTCTAAATGATACAACACATGCAGTGGGAAAGGTGCGCAGCAAGGGAGGAAAAATAAACTAATAATCTGTAACTGGTTCAGGGTTATAATTATCCACCGAGCAACCTGTTAGCATAAAAGCCTCAACCCATCAAGCAACTCATAGGCACAAAAAAACATGAGCAATTTTCATGGCATAACTATTATAATCTTCTTTCACCATTTATTCTTATTCCAGAAGCTGCATTCTGTGCCCCTGATCCATGAATCTCATGAAATAGACGAAAAATATAAAAATTTATTGCAAGAATATGATAGACTGGAAAAAACAGAAGCTACAGCTGGACCACACTTATATCTGTTATCCATGATGGTCAGAATACTTGATAGTGTAAGTAACCTGACTACGTGATGGCAGAATTGTACATGGGTTTTAATATCTACAGATACGGTACATATTGGCATGGTATGTCATAGTTGTTCTGAACTTTAACAGGTGGTGCCCTCAATATTACCAGCATTTGATTTGAGATTCCAGGTATATAGAGTTTATTATGGTAGGACTATGTGTATTGTACATAATCATGAAAACCTGATTCTAGAGGCCAAGGTTCCATCAATGAGCTTAATGTTTAAAATCAAGCATTGGACATCAGGCAAAGGAAGCAATCTTGTGTGAATAGTTTCCAAAATTTTCACAAAGAAACTGATGTCAAGCTGCAGCACCATGCAACTTAAAGACCTCAGTTTGAAAGATGTAACAATGCATGCCGTCCTACAAAAAGACAACCGAGGACAACATTTCAGTCTGGCTCTTCATATTATTGCTTGTGCCTTTGAGATAAAGCAAATTTTCTAGATCGCATAATGCCTCATTCTCTCACATCTAGACAGCAAGCTTAGGTATATATATATATAGAGAGAGAGAGAGAGAGACACACACACACACACATATATGTATGTATGTGTATGTATATGTATGTATGCATGCATGTATATGATTATGTATGTATAGATATGCATTATATAAGAGAAACTAATGAGTTTTCAATTATTGTAGGTTTATATCAAAGATCTGCCTTAAGCCCGTATCTTTTTGTATTAGTTATGGATGAATTAACTAAACATATTCAAAATGATATCTCATGGTGTATGATATTTGCAGATGATATAGTGTTGATTAATGAAACTAAATCTGGAGTAAATGCTAAGTTGAAGATTTGGAGAGAGGCTTTAGAATTTAAAGGTTTTAAGATTAGTAGAACCAAAACTGAATACATAAAATATAATTTTAGTAGGAGTAGAAATACAAATGAAGAAACGGTGAAGATTGCAAGCTAAGAGATACCAAGGAGTGAAAAATTTAGGTATTTGGAATCAATTATCCAGCAAGAAGGTGAAATAGATAAAGATGTGAATCATAGAGTTAAAGCAGGATGGATTAAGTGGAGTGCTTCGAGAGTATTGTATGATCGGCGCATCTCATTAAAATTGAAAGAAAATTTGTATAAAACCGCTATTAGGCCAGCTATACTATATGGAACAGAATGTTGGGCAACACTGAAACATGTGAATAAATTAAGTGTAACAAAAATGCATATGTTAAAATGGATATATGATAAAATTTTAAAAGATAGAATTAGAAATAAACATATAGGAGAAATGATAGGAGTAGCCCAAATTGAAGATAAAATGAGAGAAAATCGATTACGGTGGTTTGGACATATACAACGAAGACCTTTAGATGCTCTAGTTAGAAATAGTGATCTTTTAACAATCCATGATAAGAATAGAGATAGAGGTAGACCTAAACTAGCATGGATAAAAATAATTAAAAAAGATATAAATATTTGTAATTTGCATGTCAATTTAGTCCTGAATAAAGTAAAGTAGAGGAAACAGATTCATGTAGCGGACCCCATGTAGTTGGGAAAAGGCATAGATGAGTTGAGTTGAGTTAAGTTGAAAGGGCTAAGATCAAGTTTTGATGCATTATTATATGCATAAAGTCATCCCCAACTAGATGGGTATAACTTGCTAGTTCAAGGCTAAGGTTAATACGATACAAACAGGAATAGCCCAAAATATGCATAGTATTGCTGTAGTTTTCAGGTCACTGAAACAGTAAGCATACCATTGATATAATAGCAAATTAGCATGAACAACATTACAAAAATCCCTTTTATCAATTGATGCACTAACATGGCAATGAAAAAAACATAAATTAAGCAAGAGAGAGGTGATGATAAACTAGAATACTATATAGTGTTACATATTAGCAAGAGGCACTACAATGCACCTTAAAATAAAAAAGAAATAACATCATTTTTTTATTAAATCCACATACTAACATCATTTTTAACATTAAACCCACATAATTATACCAAACTTAGTAGGCGTTAATAGCCATGGTTTCAAGTCTTGGCAGGACATCTCGTGGAATGCTAGATAGCTTGCCATCCTAAGTGTCGGGACACAAACATCCCACCATCGTCCCAATATCCCAATCAGTACATCTCGAGATGCCCCTTTCCCTAAGTGTTTGTATAGGACGAAACAGCGATGCATCTTATTCCATGGAAAAATTGGTTGCTCCATCCCATGAGATTTAAACCTAGTTAATAGATATCCGTAGTGGTGCATACAACAAAAAAAAAAATTAAAATAAAATAAAAATAAACATTTTCCTTCAAATATCCTGAAAAGGTTTGTTACCACCATTGTAACCCAACATTACTTAACTGGCCAAAACCTAGTTATTATATGCATCTAAAATTGGAGAAATAAAAGTTACAACTTACAATTGCCAGCAAGCAGCCTTATAGCTTAGCTGATATGAGAAGGTAAAACTTGATAAGAGGAGGAAGTAAAAATTGATAAGAAGAAGATATTTCAGATAAGAATGGCCAGACAGATAGCAGTATGTTGCCATGCAAAGGTATTACAACTGCCACCGTTTAACAAGGCTAATATCAATCTCACAAGATATTAGAATTTAGAAGTGTTGAGCAGCAGAAGTAACAATTTCTTAATTGAAATTTTGGAAAAGAATGTTTATGATAGCCAAGCATATACATTCATCAAGGTGTTTTGAACTTGTACATATGTAAGGATGATATAGTTTGAATTTCAAATTAATAAAAGAGAAGGAAGCAGATGCTTCCACCCAGCCATTGGACCTTCATTCAAGGGTATAGAATGCTAGCTACATTAATAAGACTACTCAGTAGATGTTTAAACTAAAATGCATATCTACAACAAATCAATATAGATTTTTATGAACATAAAACAAAAGTAGCAGCATGGCCAGGCCATCAGCAATGAGTATGTGCTGTTTTTGCCCCAAAGAATTTCAAAGAAAATATAAAAATTTTGCAACAAAGATTATATTAAAAGTACATGCTTGTAAGACATCAAGACCCCTCTGAAACAAGAAGGGTTGTATTATCATATATGAATCAGCAATTGATTAACAAAATTGAAACTTCTCTAAAGTTTAAACCTGCTTGCCCATTCCAATGCTCGATCAACCAGGTAAGAATATTCCAGGTCCTCAAAGCATTTCTGCAAGGAAGAGAGTGGTTCATTGAAGTAAACAGGGAGACAAACTCCAGAAAGATCTTTTCCGATATTTTCTTTAATTATTGACCACAAGCCAACAGGTTTCTCTTTTTCCTTAGGCTCAGGCAACTTTTCTCTCCGTTTGACATAGGGATATTCAACGGTTTTCACTCCCACAGCAGGACAGAGGGAATCTCTATCACATGTTAAACACATGGTGCTGTTGGACATAGTTTCCCTGCTATGATATGAGGAACTTTAAGTGACTCTGATGATAAAAAGTCTCTAGTATCAAAAAACATTTCGTCATCTTCGTCTGTTTCCCCATATGCACCTTGACTTTCAATGTCTGTATCAGATTCAGTTGCAGTGCCCTCTGACATAACTGAATAGAAATCTGTAACATAAGAAATAGTCTCAGGAAGTAAAATAGGTACACTACAAATGAAAAATGAGCAAAACACAAGAGCTGATATTTTTTTTAAGAAGATTTTGTTGTTTTGACTGGTAAAAGCACCAATCCAATGCATCAAACTACATTGATGAAGGTCTGCATATTTTTGATTTTATTCAAAATAATGAGAATAAAAGAAGAAAACTAAACAAGAATATAAATTGAACCATGCAACATTGCAAACCATCCAGTGAAAAATGGAGGCCAGCCAAGTAGGAAGCAAAGTTTTGAACATCTTGGTCAACAAAACTTCAGCTCTGACAAGTCTCCTTTCACATGCATGAGAAAGGCACCATTGTTAGCCACCAAAGTATGCCACAACTACTCATAATATTGCTTTGCCTATGTTGTACAAGATTAACTCTTAGTTTCCAGAATGTCAACCAAATGATTGACTACAGTAGCTAATTGTGATGACTCATTCCCAGAGGAACAGAGACATGCATTGGTTATTCTTTTGTTCATTTTGAATGGAAATTAATCCATATCTGGACGGCAGTCAAGAGTTAATATGGAGATGGAGACGATAATGAAAGCCTGAGAAGAATGAAGACAAGGAGAAGAATATTAATCAAACAGAAACTTGTACATGTAATACAAAACCTAGTCCACATGCTCACAGATGCCTCAGTCATTAAATAGCCAAGGCAAACCACAGCACAATTCCTCTCATTGTCTTTGGAGCATTAGGTGGTAACACTGTCTTAAACTAAGGACTCTGTTATCCGCTAGTTTTCCAAGTGAAGATGGGTCACATCATTCACTTTTAGCATGACTCAAAATCCCAACCAAACCAGTCTCAACTCTAAAATATAGAGCAAACACAAACCAGACACTGGATTTAGAAAACAAACTTGAACCAGACACTTGGAGAGACAAGTTCAGTCATGTTCCAGGATGAGACTAACTTGAATGGGCCAAAACTAATTTTTGAGCTCATATTCCTGGAGCAAATAGAGTTTTTTCAGCATGATTGTGCAACTTCCAGCAACATTTGAAGCAATGGCTTCCAAACAGATCCATGTGATTTTTCCAAGTAATTGCCATCATTACCTCAAGACCAATGCAACTTAGCCATTACCACTGATGGTTTCCCATTTTCATTTTAAATATTGTTTCCACAGCCAATTTTTCCAGTATAGGAACTGGAGCTAAGAAGCACAGGGAATTAGTCAAATGTGGAAAAAATAAAATAAAAGGAAATCACAAGGAGTTCTTCTCATCATCACCCACTAAGACTAAGGTATCAACTGCATTTTCCACAAGACAGAGAAATTGGATTAAAACAAGTAAAGAGAAAAGAAACACATGCAGTTTTATTTACAAAAGAAAATGAAGCAAGGTCATGGAAAAAGCAGATCGAAACACACACACACACACATGAGTATAATATGCATTCAATACATCAAACATCACATGGTAACACAAATTTGAAATACCAACTTGAGGTTCCAAAAAAGGTGAAAACAACAGCAACAAAAAGATGGAAAGAAATGAGAAACAAAGTGCTGTGAGACAGTTCACATAAACTGTAATCTTATGTTGGCTAGCTCCTTTCTGCAGCTTTTTTCCCCTGAAATATGTGCAGCTGGTTTCACTTGTACAATGTCATTCTCCAGTAAACTTTTTTCCACACTTTTTTTAACTCATAAAATAAGCTTGTTTAAAATCCAGCCCACTAAGTTAGCTGTGGTGGAGAAAAAGGCATCAGCAACTAGAAATCATTGAATACAACTACAGAGTAAAGTAACTGATGACTGATGATAAAAGTTACGAAAAAGGCAAATCATAGTAAATATCAGAATGTCAGAACATAGAGATCCCTAACCAATACAGATATATTCATTAGGAGTCATATTAGGAAGTACTAAAAATAATGGATCTCTTTATAGCACTACTGACCACTGAATCTACCATTCCCCTGTCCACCATGTGCTTCACGCTCCTTTGTTTCCTCTACTACTGTAGTTTCCAGCTCCACTTTCTCTGTCTGCATATCAAGAACTAAGGATAATATAGTTCTCCTTAAAGACAATGTTTTTTGCTTCATGCCTCAAATACACACACACACACATCCATATATATATAGATGAAAGAAATAATAGCATCTGAAATAAGATTTCTCAGCTTGCCAGCAAATTATTTCTTGAGCCAAAAACTATCAAATAAATACTATTTGACTTTTCCAACCAGCCAACATGTTGCACACATTGGAATTATCATCAGTCATCACCATCCATACATTCAAGCCTTTTCCCATGAAAAGACAGTTGGTAAAGCACAGCTCTAAGCCTGCAGTCTGACAAACTATTGAGCAATTTTATTGGCAATGGTAATTGAACTGACATCATATGACTAAGAAGAAATATAGGCAAACTCCAAGCTAAAGCAACTTCAGGCAACTGAGTAGACTCCCATTAAATGTAGAAGGTCAATAGATCACAAGGGAGTTTTTCTGCAAAAAGGGAGCAACCTTTTCAAATGTCCTAAAACTATCAAATAACCTAAGCAAAAGGAATGCAACTTAACGATGCCAGAAATGATGTCTCGTGTATCTACATATTGGAACATTTCACTAGAAAAAGAATTAAATTGATGCTTTTGAATTTTACTTTCCCAATTTCTTGATTGATGGATGACAAAGAAAAAGTGTATATTACTTCCAAAATATACAGAAGATGAAAAGTTCTACAGTCCATCAGAACCAAGGGATATCTGGTGTAACATTAATGAATTTGATCCATAAATATTTGCAGTAACAGATGCTCTGAATGATATTGTTTCTTTATTATAGCCATCCTAAAAATAGGATGTATAAGTGACAATGTTTCGAATAGTTTGAGAGTCATGTTTAAAATGGAGATGACCAATCCACTGTAATCACAGCATGATCTTGATGTGCAACAGATTGGAGCATCAAAGATGTACATAAAAGTTTGGGCAAGTGAACAGTGAGCTGCAGGACCAAGTCTAGGTAATTGCAGAAGGAGCAGGCACTGTGCTGCCAAACCTGACAATGTCTTCAGGTTGCAAATGCATATCAGCCACACAAAGGAAGACTCTGTTGAGAAGCAAAATGCCCAAAACAAATATTTCAGTTGCAGTGGGACATAACAGCAGCAAGAGAACAAGGACAAGATAGACAATGGAGACAAAGCAGCGGGGAAGGCACTTCAAGTTCATGACAAAGAAAGTCAAGGCAGTAGTAAATATCAATCCTGATGTAACAGAGTCAAGCCTGATTCTGCAAATGTTCATTATTGAAGTTTTATTCTATAAAATAAGTTACAGCAATATATAGCAAGTTTATCGCAGTAATGCACAAGCATGGAACTATACACATAAAGCAAAAGAGATGGATGTTTTAGCTCAGTAGTGAGCATATCCCTTATCATTAAAAAAAGCAGTTTTACTATAAGTTGAAAGAAAAATGAAACCTACCATCATAATTAATTGTCATAATACTGCATGCCTATCATAAGTTTTCAAATAATGCAACGTGTAATACTGTAACAAACATGCACCACTTACAATCTAAGAGTATCAAGCATTGATAGGTTTGATGTTCACAAAATTTATAAGATATAGTCGATGGAATTAAGTATTCTTAGCATTTAATATAATAATCCATAAATTCGTTCTTACAATGGTGCATGAGAATATTTTGCATACAGAAAGAATGAGATTTCTCAAAGCGTATAAATAAAACAGAAGCAAGATGAGAATGTGCAGAAAAAGGTTTGCACAGCAATACATAAACAAACTGAAGAAAGATATTGATTGCATGACATTAAGAGGAAAGATTAATAGGAATTAAATAATATCCTGGTCAAGGAAAATCTCATTGAACATCTTGGTGTTGGTTTACATTCACGTTTAAAAAAAAAATTATGCCCTTCTTTTTTAATTTACATTCGCATGGTGTTGGTTTAGCTGTTAAAGCAATATTCAGATTATTCAGAAAAACATACCTCCAACTGCCTTAATGTGTCAAGTAAAACAACATGTTTTTCTTGAAGAGTCTTCAACTGGTTCTGCGGCTCAGAGAGTTCAGATAGCATTATAGACTCGCATTCTTTGACTACTGCTTCATTAAGAGCTTCTTGCAGCAATCGATCTCGCAGCTTCTCAGTTGAGACAGTAATGTCTATGCTGGGTGCAAAGTCACTGCTCGTCAGCACACGAGGAAAGTTAACTTTAGCTGAGAGCAATGCTTCAATCCACGCACTGCGATCTTCTCTAGAATCACACCGTAAATGAAGAGTTTTAGTGCCCGTAAAAATGTACATCCTTTTATCATCTGATTTACTGGCACGAATTGAAGATACCTGAAATCACGTTCACTGCTCACTTGTTAATACAGAGGACAGCAGAAATGTGAAGTTTATTTTAAGGTCACGAACTACCAATAGGTTACATAGTGGTTATGCCAAATGTTATTTAAGGATGATGCTATGAGTATTTTATGAGAGCAACCATATGTGTATGTAGATCCATATGACGAAGAACTCAACATTTAAAACATCTAAAATGATCAACCCATCAATTATGGCATATATTAACACTAATGCAGTAGACATAGGGATGTATAGAAGTCATTGCAATATCGTATGTCAGTAAATATGTCTTTCCCATATTATGTCATTTAGTACTAAGGCCTGAAAAGTTCAAAATAAAGGAGCAACATACAGCCATGAACTTCATATAAAGCAATCTCAAATATGAAATATCCAAGTACATCAATTTGAGGGAGGACTTCTACATATGAATGTAGATTTATATATATACACACATACATTGAGAGAGAGAGGGAGGGAGAGAGAGTTACGCTCTTGACCACACATGCTTCCCAATGAAAATAAATAATTGACCTACAAAAATGAAAATCCATGCTTCCAATCATGATCTACAATATCTATAGTGGCCACAAACCAAAAATCACACTTTTGCGGTCCTTGCAGATGCATTGGAAAGACTGGATAATTTTAATGGTGTCATGCCATGTTTTGGTTTGATCTATAGCATAGAAGTATACAAGTTAACTAAATTTTGATTTATATTTGTTTTAAAATATTTAGATCAAACTCATTGGTTTGGGATTTGCAAATTATATAGTTTATAACATACTTCTACTCTCTAACTATATTGCTGCTATTTATTTTGTACTCATTTAATGTATGGGTAAAAGACCTCTAGGGCAAATGATTTTTAGGTTTTAGCCACTTTATTCATTGGAGGTCATGATCAACAATATCAATTTTCGTTTTACAAGGTCCATCATTGATTTTCATTAAAAAGTATTTGCAACCAAATACCCTTAGGAGCATGCTAGCCTCTCTCTCTCACACACACAAACACACACTATATATAGATATAAATAAAATAGATGCGTGCACACACATATATTTATATATACATATACATACAACTCAACTCAACTCATCTAAGCCTTTTCCTAACTACATAAGGTCGGCTACATGAATGTGCTTCCTCCACTTTAGTAGATTCATGTTTTAGGAGATCTGACAGATTTTACGCTGGTTGTCAGCTACCTAACACAACCATCCTCTTTTATCGGGGCTTGGGACTGGCCTTGATGGATACATATACATACAAATATGCATAAATCATTTATATCCAATTTTTTGCATTAAATAAATGCATAAACAACTTTTTGAGCTAAAAGCCAATGTCAATATTCGAGAAGCTAATAATATTAACAGAAAAGAATGATTCAGAAAGAAAAGTCATAGTTAAACTTCATGTTCATGGAGTATGTCAAAATAAGAGATCAAGAATCCAAAAATATAAGAAGCAAAAAAAAGTTGAAATTAGCATAAAATGGCAGCCAAGAACACATGTATTAAACTTGTCATCATATATTGCAAATTGCAAATAAAATGAACAAAGAAATGCATCGGCATCATGATCTTTTTAATTTTTTTATCATCTTCAAAGAGAAAGAAAGACCATGACTGTCATTTGATCATTCATTTTTTCACTAATTTATAATTTATCTAAAATGCATTAACTTATTGAATGATGCTTAGATCCAGGTTTTGGCTACCATGACTGTCATTTGATCATTCATTTTTTCACTAATTTATAATTTATCTAAAATGCATTAACTTGTTGAATGATGCCTAGATCCAGGTTTTGGCTAGCAACTAGATATAATAATAAGTTAATTAAATCAACAAGCTTTCCTTTAAATGGAAATTAATACTAGAATCTGTCAAATGTGCCATCAAATTTTAACATTTTGACTAGTGACTAAGCACACTTGCAAGTATTTTGCCATGGACCTACACATATGGCTTCCATCAAGTAATACTTCAACAAAGGCTTTTCACATCACCATACTAGGAGTTTGCTTGCAGATATTTTGCTTTGGACCTACACATATGGCTTCAATCAAGTACTACTTCAGAAGTTTTTTACATCATCATGGATCCCTTTGGCAGTGACAAAATGGAAAGAAAATCTAAGATAAGGGCATCCACATCATTCCATAGATTATGTCACTTATTGAGTTCACTTGTGGAATATGAAAACCTACTTAGGATAGGGTTCTTACAACAAGTGCCCAGGTGCAAGAAGATGGAGGAAGTAACTCCAATATGCTGAGTTTTAATGATAATTCATCATGAAAGGAAAAAAAGATAGTTTTCCTGTTCAGGTAAATCTTGCAGTCTTTTGAGATCTAGTGGTTTTTAGATTGAAAAGAATTTTCATCTGTAAAGGATAAAATGTTAAAAAAGGAGAGAGAGACTAGCCGAGCTCTTGTTCAGCAAAATAGAGAAACTTCCATCAAATTCACTGGAACATATAATAAAGCCGGAGATATGTGGTCAAGACTATGTCTAAAATTTGAGAATGTGGATAAAATGCTGGCTCCTAGGAAATAGAAACACAGGTGGCAAAACTAATACCTCTTAACTCTCCCTTCATCTATTCCAACTTCCTAGTTTATATCCATAGAGATGTTATCTATATGAATATGGATATAAATAAAGAGAACATAACCTCGTGAGGCACAATTTGTTCAAAAGAAGGGGACAAGGAGTTTTGGAGGTTAATTTCCACAAGAAAATGGCTTTTCATAATTCAAAAGATCACTTGGATTTAAGAAAAAGTAAAGAAGGCCTCAGATTTAAGAAAAAGTAAGGAAGGTTTTCAGAGTTGTCTGTAAATAATTTCAGTACTTTTGAAGGAAAATCCAGATTATCTGAGATTTTTCAATTAGTCATTTTTTATCACTATATGACAAAGTCTACCGAACTAGACCAACCGAGAACCAAAGCAGTTTGGCCACCTATTTAGTCCCTGGTCAAAACTACGCTGAACCATTTAGTTCCACGGTTTTAAATATGGCTGCAAAATGGATTAGGTCAACCCAATTAGACCCAACCTAGTCCCAATCCGATTAGACCCAACCCAATTCATATTTAAAGACTGGGTTGCATCGGGTTTAAAATTTTGACTCAATCTAAATTTTGGGTTAGGCCTGAATCCTGTATCTTTTCCAACCCAATCCATAACCCAACTCGACCCGCATATTATGTAGGTCTAACCCAATCCAAATCCAATCCAGTCTAACAAAAACCCCAATTATATAAATTTTATTTTTCCTGATTTCAATTACCTTGACCAATTCATGGAATGATCTCTTATTTAGACTAATTCCCTTTTTCATCAAACTAATTCTCTTTTTTCATCTTCACAACTAAATCTCCTCTCATATATTTTCATATAATTGTATTTAAATAATCATATTTCATTATTTGTTTTGGTGGATTATTATTTTTAATGCCTCAAGTATATCTATATATTTTAAAAATCATAATTTATGAACCTAACGATGATCAATTACTTGGATAGAATTAAAATTTTTTGAATAAAAATTTAAGTTGATGTTGGCTCCTTTTAATCTTATTTTAAATTTTTAATGACTACTAGATTTTAACTATAAAACAATAGCTAGATGTTTAACTCACATGCAAACACAACCCATCCAATCCCAACCCAAACATCAACATTTTGAATTGGATCCGAATCATATTTGGCCTCAGACCTGCTTGAATAACCCATGGATCTAAAATTTCTTCTATGGACCCAACCTAACCCGATTCAAAATGAGTTGACCCAAGTCTAAAATCATAATCTGGATATGAAACTGAGTTAGACTGAGGTCAAGCATGACAAGACCAAATCAAATCCATTTGATGCCCCTAGTTTTAAATTGTTTTAGGCTATTCTTGACCAAAATGGGTGATTTGGAGCTTATAAGTGAGTCACAATTCGTCACTCCCCTCTCTTGATCCCCCCTCCCCCACCAATTGAAACTTTATAAGTGAACCAGAATTCGTCACTCCCCTCTCTTGATCCCCCTCTCTAGATATATCTTCCTTGCCTCTTGTGAGTCATGACTCCTCCCCTCTTATGATTCCCCTTTTTGGTGTTGTAATAGTCATCCACATTGGCATTTAGTGATTATCTATAAAATAATTATAATGCAATAAGAGTCCCTATCTAAATTAATCATGAAAGGATAAGAGTCCTTATTTGACTATAACATGATAATAATGAAGTAGTCAAAGAGACCTTGTTTTATGGGACTAGGACTCCTATCTAATAATCCTTACAAATCGAAGATGAGGCCAACTACTTTAACTAACTAAAAAATATGTACGTTTCCTCTGCATGGAAAAGAGATCTTTCCATTAGTTTTTCTAGGCTACCATCTTTGGCCTAAAATTTGGGGTGTCAAAAGCTTGTGGGAACTCTGTTAGCCATCGCACAAGACGAGAAAGCTCGTGGGTAACCCTTGTAGCCCAAGATTTTTTAATGAGGTTTTTGTTTCACAAGAGATATTTCATTTTCCTTGTGTTCTTTTATATTTTTACCACAGGTAGGATAATGATTCCATCATCGCCAACAACCATGGATCATCATCTCCCTTTTTTCTCTTCTCTCACATCATGCCACTGATGATGATGTTGGCAAACAACGACGATGACAATAATAACAACAACATGAAAGATATGCTTGTCCCTCCATTTCTCCCTCCCTATCGCCTCCCCTCCCTCCCTCCTCTCCTGATTTCACATCAGCAGCATACTAAATCTGAAGAGTGGATCGTCCTCTTTCTACCCTTGGAGCATAGCACGCATTTGACAAGCCCAAGTCGTATGGAGATGCGGAAGCAAGATGATATCCCTGCTGAAATTCTGTAGCAGAATTTTGGATCTTAATCTTGGTAATCTTCCCAGATTGATTAGCAACTAGGATTTTCTTTGTTTCTTGTGTCCCAAGATTGTAAGTCTTCTTCTTCTTACGTGAACCTTCAGATCTGATCCAGAAAATCAAGAGACGCTGCCCAAGGAAAAGGTGTTGCTAGGATTTCTTCTTTCTCTTCCTTGAGAGAGGCGGTTCCAATAAGATGGCTAGAGCAGAGATGGCAGCAATAAAACCCTAGAAATCTAGGGCATCTATATATGAGAAAGAGATGAAGACGTGCATAAGAGAGGAAAGGAGAGGGATAGCTTATTCTTGGAGAAAAGAGTTTTTTTATTCATCTATAATCATCATCGTTGCATGACTATATCAAACCCGTCCCCATGACGGCCACCAAAATAAAACCAGCACCATACATGAACCGATGCCTTATTGTATGGATAATAAACCCTAAAAAACTTCCTTTGGATCAGCCCACACCTTGGGCCTAAACCCAACCCAATGATAGACTAACCCCCTCAAGACCCAACAACCTAGATCTTAAACCTGTGAAGCCTATAAACCTCCACCCTAGGATCCGAGTTTTGGAGTACCACACCAGCTCTATAATCTCCACCTTGGTGCTTCAAAGCTGCTGAAAAATCTGCACATTCCCTCAGACCCATCAGTGTCACACATGAGAGAAAGCTATCTCATGGAAGAGTCTTCGCAAGTGCATCTGCCTGGTTCTTTGTATGAACTTTTACCAGCTCACTTCACCTTCTTCCATCAATTCTCTGATCCTGTGATACCTCACATCTATATGCTTTGTGTGTGCATGATAGATTGGGTTTTGAGCCAACTGCAAGGCACTCTTACTATCACTGTGTAGCAATATGTACCCTGCTTCACCCATTTTCATGATGAGTCTCATTAACCAAAGAGCCTCCTTGGCAGCCTCTGTAATCCCTATATACTTAGCTTTGTTGTAGACAAAGCTGTAATAGGTTGAAGGGTTGATCTCCAAGAAATTAATCCACCATACATGCTGAACACATACCCTGTGGTAGACCTTGTATCCAGATCACCTGCAAAATTTGCATCCACAAACCCTTTCAATGGACCTAATGACTTACTTGGGATATTAGATTTCTTCTTAGGTCCTTCTTGCTGCCCAAAAAATAGATCAAGTCCACGAGTTCCCTGAAGGTACCTCAAAATTCACTTGAGTGCCTTCCAGTGCTCCGTCCCTGGGTTCGTCATGAATCTGCTCATCTAGGCTCACTACATGTGCTATGTCAAACTTGCAACACACCATACATACATATTGCTACCCACTACACTGGCATATGGAACTCTCTTCATGTACTCTTTCTCCTCATCTGTCTGGGGGTTTGTAACTTAAAAGAGACATGTGACTAGCCAAAGGTGTTCCAACTGGTTTGGCCTTATCCATCCCAAACCTCTCCAACACCTTCTGAATATATCCACCCAATGACAAGTGTAGAATTTTCTTGGTTCTATCTCTGTAAATTTTCATCCCAAGTATCTTCCTAGCTGACCCCAAATCCTTCATCTTAAATTCTGTTGATAATGCAAATTTCAGTCAATTCACTGCTTAAACACTCCTGCTGGCAATGAGCATATCATCAACATACAGAAGGAGATAGAGTGCATTATCCTCATCCATATTTTTCACATAGACACAAGTATCATGTTCACATCTAGAAAATCCAAGGCCCAAAATAAGTGTCAAACCTTTTGTACCACTAACAGGATGACTATTTCAAACCATAGAGCAATTTCTTTAGTATGCATACTTTTTCTTCCAATCCAGATTCCTTGAAACCCTCTAGTTGCTCCATGTATATCCTCTCCTCTAGACTCCCATGTAAGAAAGTCTTCACGTCCATCTGCTGCAACTCCATACCATGTTGTGTTACAAGAGATAACAACACACGAATTAAATCATGACGTACCACTGAAGAGAATACTTCTATGTAGTCCACTCCCTCTCTCTGTGAGAACCCCTTAGCAATAAGTCTTACTTTGTATCTGACTCCACCTTGCTCTAAAGGTGCCTCCTTCTTTGTGAACACCCATTTTGAACCAATGGCCCGAGCATCTCTAGGTAAATCCACTAGCTGTCATGTCTTATTCTTTTCCAGGGACTCCATCTCCTCCATCATGGCCTGCATCCATGATTCTCTTTCTGAACTTTCCATGGCTTCTTGGAAGGTCTCTGGATCTTCATTTGCATGATAAGAGCATAGAAAATTATCTCATCAATGCGATACCGAGCAGGTTTGATGATGGTACGCTTTGCTTTATGAGTGCCACACCCCTTTGATCATCTTTCAAAGCTGAAGTGCGTGACCCCACTTGCACCTCCTTCTGGATTGATGGCTCTCCTGGCTGATCCTTTATATGTATTAAATATTAATACCAAACTCCACCTCAAAAGAGGTACGTTTTCAAGTAGAAGTAGAAGGTACATCACCTGTCAGCCAATGTTGTCCACTGTTGTCCTGTCCAGCCTTTTCAGCTCAATCTGCAATCTTAACCTCTTCAAGATGCTCTTCTTATCAAAAATGATGTCTCTACTGATGATACACTTCTATGAATCTAAACTCCATAGCAAATAGCCTTTTAACTCCTTGTGGATACCCAATAAAAATTAGCCTATGTGATTTTGGGTCCAGCTTGCTCCTTTCAGTTGCCTCCACATATGCATAGGCTGGGCAACCAAAAATTTCAGGTGTCCAAGCTCCACCTTTCCACTCCAGATCTCCTCTGGAATACATCCATCAAGTTTTCTATTAGGGACCTGTTAATAAGAAAACCAGAGAACATAATTGCATCACCCCAAAAGACCTTGCAGTGATGCCTGCAGCCTCAAACTTCTAGCCTTCTTGTCAATGATAGTTCATCCTCTCTGCCACACCATTTTTGAAGAGTCATCCTCACTATGTAATGGCATTTAATACCATTTTTCTCACAGTAGTTTCTAAATTCATTGCTAGTGTACTCTCCTTCATTGTCAGATCTTAAGCATTTCACTGGCTTCCCTGTCTCCTTTTCAACACCAACTCCCAAGCTTTAACGGACAAATACCTCTAATTTTTTCCTTATCAGATATACACATACCTTCCTGGAGTAGTTATCAATGAAGGTCAAAAAATACTTAGCCCCACCTCTGGCTAACACAGGGGCCGGTCCCCATACATCCGAGTGAACTAGTTCCAGAATACCTTCACTTTGCTTGGAATTGCTGGCAAACCTCACCCTATGTTGTTTGCCATAAATACAGGGCTCACATATCATTGTCCTCCTTCTTAAGTGCTAGAATCAGACCTCTTTTGCTGATTCTATAAGCCCTTTATCACTCATGTATCCCATTCGATAGTGCCATAGTTTATAGACCAATTGTTCCTCCTGTGCCGCTGTTAGCACCTCTGCACCATTTATAACCACTGAGCCTTCCATATGATAGAAATTATTTTTCAATCTTCTCCCTTTCATCACCACTAATGCACCCTTGGTTATCCTCAAACAACCACTTCCAGGCTAGCTTCCAAAAGCAAATCCCTGCTTCTCCAGGTAGCCCAAAGAAATCAGATTTTTCTTCAACTTCGGAACATATTTGACATTGGTCAAAGTCCTTATAACCCCATCATGCATCCTCACCCTTATGTTTCCAACTCCAATAACCTTACAAGGATGATTGTCACCAAAGCATACACTCCCTCCATCAGATTCTTCATAAGTTGCAAACCACTCCCTATGCGAAGTATAATGGTGAGAACAAGCTGAGTCAAGTATCCAACAACTATCACACTTCTTGGTCCCATGTGAAACTACCAGTACATCATCTTCACTGTCTTCAGATGAATTTGCACCACCATTGTTAGCTGAACCTCCCTTGGAAATGCCCTTCCCCTTCTCATTCTTCAGAAGTGGGCAATTTCTCTTCAGGTGACCAATCTGACGACACTTGTAACACTTTCATGCTTTCTGCTTGCCTCGAGACTTAGATCTGCCTTTAGACTTGCCTCTAACCTTTTTTAGGGTCTTCATTGCCTCTCATTCACAGCAAGTACCTCTGTGTTAGAGTTTCCCATGCGATCTTTTCCTTTGCTGGTTTAATCTCAGCACCCCCACAACCTCTTCATAATTCAGGTCTCCTTCCTATACACCAAGGTTGTAATCAGACCATCGTAGGAACTGGATAGCGACACAACAAGATGAGGGTCTTATCTTCTTCATCAATCTTCACATCAAGGCTCATCACCTCTTAGCACACTTGATTGAATTTCTGAATATGGGCCACAATATCACCTCCCTCAGGCATTCTCAAGTTGTACAACTGTTTCTTCAACCACAACTTGTTTGTCATGCTCTTTCCCATGTAAGTGTTCTCTAAAGTTTCTCAAAGCCCCCTTGCCGTGGTTTGCGTGCAAATCTTCGGCAAGACTTGATCAGCCAAGCACATCCTGATTGTGCTAAATGCAATCTCCTCTAACTCCTCCCAATCCTCATAACTTACATTCTCCGGTCTTTGTTTCACTAGACCTTATAAATCCTTTGTTATACCAATAAATCCTTCACCCTTTGCTGCCATAGGGTGAAGTTACCCTTGCCATCATACTTTTCAAAATCGAATTTAAAGCTACTAGATGTCATATCCAACCAAGAAAAATGCACACAGCAAAAACAAAAATTAAACTTGCTGCAGAAATTTCTGGTTTGAAGCCTTACCAAAAATCCAAGATCCAATCTTTTCTCCACCAAATCACCGAGATTCTGATACCAAATGAAGAGTAGATTGTCCTCTTTCTACCCTTGGAGCATAGCACGCATTCGACCAGTCCCAAGTCGTGTGGAGATACGAAGCAAAATGATATCCCTGCTGAAATTCTGCAGTAGAATTTTGGATCTTGATCTTGGTAATCTTCCCGGATTGATTAGCAACTAGGATTTTTTTTGGTTTCTTGCCCCAAGATTGTAAGAGAGGGTCGTGGCATCTCTTCCTCACGTGAACCTTCAGATCTGATCCATAAAATCAAGAGACGCTGCCCAAAGAGAAGGTGCTGCTAGGGTTTCTTCCTTATCCTTCCTTGAGAGAGGCGATTCCAAGAAGATGGCTAGGGCAGAGATGGCAGCAATAAAACCCTAGAAATCTAGGGTATCTATGTGTGAGAAAGAGAGAAAGACGTGCATAAGAAAGGAAAGGAGAGGGATAGTTTGTTCTTGAGAGAAAAGAGTTTCTTTTATTCATCTATAATCATCATTGTTACATGACTATATTAAACCCGTCCCCGATGGCCACAAAATAAAACAAGCACCACATATGAACCGATGCCTTATTATATGGATAATAAACCTAAAAAATTCTTGGACCAGCCCATACCTTGGGCCAAACTCAGCCCAATGATAGACTAGTCCCTCAAGACCCAATAAACTGGGCCTTAAATCTATGGAGCCTATAAACCTCTACCCTAGGATCCGAGCTTTGAAATACCATCAGACTCTACAAAATCAATAGCAGGCTGGTATTATCCTTGAAACTAGTTTAGCAAAACTTGCAGCACAATGATAAATTGGTAAGTATTACGCAAGTTATTTTCCATCAAACCCTTGCAAAGCTTCTCACTAGATACCCAGTGCAACAAGTCTGCTGTATCTGCACAGCATTCAGCATTATAGCTTGGAACAAGACAAGCTCTTTGTTATTTTTGTGGAAGGCTAAACCAAATGTTTGTGTTTTATTTTTTTTTTTTTTCTGTGATCAAGGATTAGTTCAAAGTTCATATGAGACAAAATATAACAGATTTAAATGTATTAGTTAAAATGGCATATCTTGTACAAAGCAGCTATGCTTTCTGACAACTACTGCATCCCAAATGGTAAGCTCATATGTACAGCTACTTAACATACTGTATCCTAAATAACTCCACAGCCAGATAAAACAGCAATAGAAGAGCAAAAGAAAACAGACAAACCTGCAAATGTATCTCCCCAAATGGTCTCCATTGCTTCGCCGTCCCAATAACCGCCAACCCACTCGCCCCACTCATCGATTGGTCTTTCCTCACCCGTCTCAGGGAGTCCTCTCCGATCACCCGGACGCCGCCGACGCCGCACACCGGCCCCACTGCTATCTTATCCGGCCCATGCACCTTATAATAAGACAGCACCCCGTCCTGCAGAACAAACCACCTCGACCTCCACCCCTTCCCATAATTCACCCACTTGTACAAAACCCCCGCCGCCACCGCATTCCCGTCCCTCCCCTCTTCCGAAGTGGCCGCCGCCTCCTCCGCCTCCCTACACACACCAAAATCCGCATCGGAGGCCAGCAACGGGATCTGAGCCGACAACTGTTTGCTCGACAACTTCCTCCCCTGATTCTCGATCCCTAGCGGCCGCGGCGGCTTCGTCTTCAACGTCACCATCGGCGGGTTCCCCCGGTCTTCCTGATCCAGCGACACCGGCGCAATGCAGCAAAGCGGATTCATCTCTACGCATACAATCTACCAAAAAACAAAAAACAAAAAATCCGAAAAAGAGGAAAAGACAAGGAATAGCTGGATATGATATCAGAAGATCTTTCGACAATCAGCGAAATTTGAGGGGAATGGAGAATCGATCGCGGGGCATTGGGCTCCGGTGAGAAGGATAGGAGGGGGCACGCGCCTTAGCTCTGGACGGCGAGGACTCGATCGAGAGGGAACACGGGAACGGGCCACGAGAGGGATCCGGGGAACAGCATCGAGCAGTACGAATATGGGAGAAAGAGAGAGCACGCTATTAAAGAGCTTCTCAGCCGCAATTAAGCTGAGCGATAAAGAGGAGGAGCGCAGCGCAGGCGCGACAGATCATTAAATTCGCTGAGCGGCGCCGCTGCGGCAGCGGCAGAGCTCAGCGAAAAGAGAGAGAGAGAGAGAGAGAGAGGAAAAGGGTAGAGAAACAGACGAAAGCAACGGTTCCGGTGGAACAACCATATTTATTTACTGTACACGTGGCATAGTTTTTGATACGTGCGTGAAGGTGGAGTGACCGGTGGGAGCTGGCACTGTTTGATTGGAGGGAGAGAGAGTTGGAGGTGAAGTGGACGGCTTGGGGTCGATGGGGACGGGTTAAGACACGTGGACGGACGCGGAGGGAGCCGGACGGGTGACGTTGGGATAATTCTATTTGGCCCGCTGTCCTTGAGCCGTTTTTAAATCGATGCTTGATGCTGATTTTAAAGCCAAGAAATAAAATTTAAAATTTTATAGTAAATATTAAAGGTAAAATATTATTTTTAATATATTTTTTTGGTGTCATTTCAATCTCTCAAGCTCGATCCCATCAGCTGGGGCGCTACATGAATGAGCTGAAATCACCACATCTTTTAAAATCGCCATACCATGTGGCGATTTCAAGTATGTTGGTCGAGTAGCCAAATAAACGAAATCGCTACATAGAGTGGCGATTTCTTAGCTGAAATCACTTTCATGTGGTTATTTCAAGGCTATCGAAATCACCATTTCGAGTGGCAATTTTTGCTGAAAAATCGCTACTCCATGTGGCGATTTCAGTTACTTGAAATTGCCACATCATGTGATGATTTTCTTAGGCTTTTTAAAAGCCCTCAGCCTGATCGATAAAAGCCCTCAGCCTTCTTCTTCCTTCTTACTCCCGGCCTCCCGATCGTTCCAATCGAGCGTTCCGATCGAGCGTTCCAAGCCTTGTTTCTCCCCGACGTTCCGATCAAGCGTTCCAAGCCTGCTCGGCGGCAAGCGGAGCCTTATTGAAACTCCCTGGCACCTCCCCTTCTTCCTCCTCTTCCCTCTCGCTGCCCTCGCCTCCCCGGTCGATTACTAGCGAGTATTTTTTTTTTTTGCATCATCTTTGTGGCACGCATGATCCAAATGGCCCCGATCAGTTTTGCCATGATCCAAATGGCCCATGACTGTCACAACAGCTAGCCGTGGATGAAGCACTGTGACAGTCATGGACCCTAATGAGATGTTTTATCCGCAACAAAAGGGAGGATCAAAAAGGAGGTTTCATCCGATTAAAATTAGATGTTGATCCAATTAAATCCATATGGCCCCTAATGAAGTAAATGCAACTAGTTATTTAGATGCTGATTTTATTGATCATATAGATGATTATAGAACAATATTTGGACATGTATATTTTTTCCTTTGTTGGCACCGTCATTTCTTGGTTTTGCAAGAAATTAGATTACATTTATAGGTGTACACAAGAGGCTAGATGTATTGCTTGTACTATAGTATCTAATTATGCTATTTAGATTCAACGATTTATAAATGTTAAGTTGTTTGCCTTCTGCTAACTAAATTACGGCGTACACAAGGGTAATAATGTTGAAGTGTTTTATAAACACATTGATGCAATGAGATATACTGTCAGCTAATAATTCTTTTAACTTGTTATGTCAGACATGGCTCATAATGTCTTAGATTCAGGGCCTCGTGATCCTACTGTTCTCACTTTGCAACAGTTGCATAAATCAACCAATATATTTCAGGGCGAGGTGTGTATTATTGATCGGCGGTCCTTAATTAATTTACATGTGCTTATGTTAATGCGGATGTATCATTGATTTTTTTTTGTCAGGAGTTACCGGTTCTTAGATATCTCGGCATGACGCACATATATGGAAAGAGACACCGGGAATGTCACACCCATGAGTACAATACTACCTAGATCATGTCGGCATGTTTGGCATATATCGGATTGGCCAGATTCGACTGGATGTTGGCCTTATTTCTGCACTGGTTGAGAGATGGCGGCAAGAGACCCACACATTCCATTACCTTTTGGTGAGGCGACCATTACACTACAGGATGTCAGTATTTTGAGTGGCCTCCGGATTGATGGTTTCGCTGTTACTGGGTTAGATCCGCGCCATACCATTCCGGAGTGGCAGGCTATATTTGGGAGGTTATTTGGTGTTGAACCTCCTGTCGAAGCATTTCCGAAAGGTCGTTTTCGATTAGCATTCTTCGATCAATTCTATCGTGACCTTCACTTGGACGAAAATATGAATGATGAGGTTGTCCAGCAGTTCGTGAGGGGACAACTTCTTCGAATCATTGGTGGAGTTATTCTTCCAGATACCTCTGGTAATTTAGTTAAGTTGATGTACGTGCCATTTCTGGAAGACTTGGAGGCATTTGCCGCTCTTAGCTGGGGATCGGCTACGTTGGCTGGTTTATATAGAGCACTATGTCGTGCAACGAGCCCTACCCAGTCTGACATCGGAGAATATCTCCCATTGCTACAGGTAAACACTTTATTCTTATGTTTGAGATCGAGGTAATTTTTATTGTTAATTAACATTTTGAATTATCCAACATGCAGATTTGGGCATGGGAACGATTTCCTATTTTCCATCCCATGAGACTCGAGATTCCGGAGGCTAGACCTTCGGATGCCGATGATGATTGGCACTTAGGTGCACCGTGGGGGTATAGATGGCACGTAAGATATAACATGAAAAATATTCCAACCCATATACTACGTGCTTATAGGGACCAGCTGGATGTGTTGGATGATAGTGAACAACGGGTATGTCATGTTGTAATATGGAATTCAATTAAATCGATTCATTATGTTGATTATGATTAATTAAATATTTTCTATGCAGTTCTTATGGTGTCCTTACTCGTCGGCAGTTATCTCTATTTTACCTCCAAGCTGCTTGGTAAGTTCGGATATTTGGATGGCACAAATCCCGCTGATATGTTTTGATATAGTTAGTGGCATTTGCCGGACCGGGTGCTTCGTCAATTTGGATGTCGCCAGTCCATTCCATGTCCATGCGATACGTCGCTACATCTTCATCAGATTGATCGACGGGAGGTCAAATGCTGCATGGGACACCGTGCACGGGACTTATATTGCAACATGGAATGCACGGCGTCAGCATCTGATTATGGGAGAGCCTATAGTAGCAGGATTCCCATGCTCACCCGATTATATGGCCTGGTTTAGGAGCATCACTCGAATATGTGTAGGCCGTTCTGAGTATAGTACAAGGGGCTATGAAGGGGAAGGCACTTCATATGAGTTTCTGGTACTATTTTAATTTTTTTGGGGTATCTTTTTCTTTCAACTTATAAGCTTTCATATGAATTTTTGTTGTCATATTATATGCAGCATGAGAGGTTTCAACAGTTGACTATGGAGCTCGAGCGGGCTATAGCCGCCCCAGTGGAGATGAGCGGCTAAAGATTTTGAGAAGCGTGACGGCGATGGCTCATGGTACATTGTCTGTTGTCGGGCATCGGCACGTTCGGAGCACAGCTCCTTCAGCACTCTACCGAAGGTGCCGGAGTCGACACGAGCCGATGTTGATCCGATGATGGAGACATTTCACTATACCCCATCGCCTTCTTGCATGCGGTCCCCATTAGCACACGAGTATTCGCAGAGGAGGGACACCGGGGAGGGTACATCTGCCTATCGAGATCACAATGCATATCGCATTGATGACATTGTTGATGCGGACATCGCCGAGATCAGTGAGGATGCTGATGTCTCTCGGTCACATTTGGACGCTGCTATGCATGATGTTTTCCATCCTACCTCGATCCCCATGCAGAAGGGGGTATCTCAGGTGATTGATGAGGATCCTATACCATTGGCGACCTATAGGCGACGGACTGGACGCATTCGCCGACCTTCTCGACGAGGATGTGGAACCTAGGTTTTATAGATTGTTGTACTCAAACCAACTGATGTAAAAATTCTTTTTTAATGTATCAGAAAATTTTATTTTTATGAGAATGTGTTCTTCTAATGCATTTACTTTTTGTCATGATTGGCATTTACTTTCGGTCGAGTTTGGGTCGAGTTTTGATCGAGTTTCGATCGAGTTTCGGTCGAGTTTAGGTTGAGTTTCGGTCGAGTTTCGATCGAGTTTCGATCGAGTTTCAATCGAGTTTCGGTTGAGTTTCGGTAGAGTTTCGAATGAGTTTCGGTCGAGTTTCGGTCAAGTTTCAAGTTTCGATCAAGTTTCGGTTCAATTTCGGTCGAGTTTCGGTCGAGTCTCGGTCCAGTTTCATCGAGTTTCGGTTGAGTTTCAAATGGGTTTCGGTCAAGTTTTGAGTTTCGATCAAGTTTCGGTTCAATTTCGGTCGAGTTTCGGTCGAGTCTCGATCCAGTTTCGGTCGAGTCTCGATCTAGTTTCAGTTGAGTCTCGATCCAGTTTCTGGGTTGAAATTGCCACCGCCACTTAAATTTCCAACTAGTTTCTGGTTTGGAAATTTCATCTAAGGAGAAGGCTAAGGAAATCACCACTTGAAGTGGCGATTTCTGGCTTGAAATCGCCACTTCAAATGGCGATTTCAGAATAGCATGTTTAAGTAGGAGGAGGAAGAAGGGGGTTGCTGCCGAGCAGGCTTGGAAAAAGAGCGATCGAGACGCCGGGGAGAAGGAAGAAGAAGAAGGAGAATCGGCCTCTCGGGCCTAAAAAGCCTGAGAAAAATGCCACATGGTGTGACGAGTTCAAGATAAGTGAACTCGCCACATGGTGTGGCGATTTTACTTCTGAAAATGCCACACCATGTGGCGATTTCTGCTCAGCCCCTGTCAGCACCCCAGCTGATGGGGCCGAGCTTGGGGGGCTGAAATGGAACTGGGAAAATGCCATTTGAAATGGCGTTTTCCCCTTTAATACCATTTCTGCAAAATCTTTGGATCCCACCCCTTGACTTTAAAACCGGTGCCAAAAGGCACCGGTTTGAAAAACAACTCGTTATTGCTTAGTAGCCTCACATGCCAAATTAAAAAAATGGCATATTTGCTCCTAAAATTTTAGGACCAAAATATCCCTCCTTACTAAACAGCCCCTCCTAAACAGTGCCCCCCCCCCCAAACAGCCCCCTAGAGCCCCTGCGACTCTCCCCTGTCCCCTGCCCCTCATCCCGCCTCCCTCACTCCGGATCGTCATTGGATCGTTGATTGAAGCAATTTCAACCTTAAATCGAGCAATGGATAAGCAATTAATAATTTTGAAGGTGCTACGGTCGCAAAGGTTAGTTTATATCCCTGTCATTAATTTTTTTCTCGGTTCGTGCGTTGTTCGGCCTTGTATGGCCGAACAGGTAAGCTCTATTCGGCCACACAGGGCCGAATAACATAAACATGTTCGGAAGAAAGATTTCTTCTGTTAGGCCCTGTGTGGCCGAACAGAAGAAATATGTTCGGCCACACAGGGCCGAACAGAAGAAATCTGTTAGGCCCTGAGTGGCCGAACAGAATGTTCATTCTCCGTTTTTTGTTTGATTAATTATGATTAGGGTTTAAAATTATTATTTGATCATGCAGGACGATGCTTCGACCGAATACAGTGTGATTGGCTCTGATTATGTGATGGATTACACAAATGAATTTACAACTTACAAGGTAAAATTTAATTGCATTTATTTTCATATTATTTGACTCAGCAGTGTTTAAAATTGTCTACTAACATAAAACTATTTATTTTATAGATATTCAAAATAGAAAAGAAATGTGTAATTAGTGCCGGGAAGTCGGAAAGAGGAATGGATTTATTGTTATTATTAAAAAATCTGATTCGGGCAGCAATGTTAAAAAACCAAGAATTGTTTTTTCTTGCGAGAGAAGCGGTACTTGCAAAAGTAAACACATCAAGGAAAAGGGATCAAAGACCATGGCCGGTGGCGCTAAGAAGTGTGGATGTCCTTTTGCCTTAAGAGGGAAGAAATTGAAGCTGCAGATGATTGGATGTTAATGGTAATGTGCGGTGTGCACAATCATCCAACTGCAAAGCATCTCGAGGGGCACTCATATGCAGGACGATTATCTAAGCAGGAGACTACAATGCTAGTGGAGATGTCGAAGAGTTTGGTTCAGCCTAAGGACATATTATTGACTTTGAAGCAAAGGGATGCCCTCAATGTTACGACAATGAAGACAATCTGCAATGCACGGCAGAGGTGCAAGGCTGTAGAGATTGCTGGGAGATCTCAGATGCAACATCTTCTTGGTAAATTATCTGAGTGTAAATACATTGAGTAGCATAGGAATTGTATTAAGTCTAATGCTGTGCATGACTTGTTTTGGGCACACCCTGGCAGTATAGACTTGTTACGTGCATTTCCTCGTGTGTTGATAATGGATTGCACTTACAAGACGAATAGATATCATCTTCCTCTCTTAGAGATTGTCGGGGTGACATCAACTGACCTAACATTTTCTATTGCTTTTATGTATATGGACTCTGAGGGAGAAGATAACTATACATGGGCATTAGAGAGATTGCGCAGTGTCATGGATGATGATGCTCTGCCTGAGGTGATAGTCACAGATAGAGACTTGGCTCTATTGAATGCAATTCAGAGGGTATTTCTTACGGCAACATATTTGCTATGTAGATGGCATATTAGTAGGAATGTTTTGGCCCAGTGCAAAAGGTTATTTGAAACAAAGGAGAAATGGGATAAGTTTATAATGACTTGTAATATACTTGTGTTGTCCATCACAGAAGATGAGTTTAATGATCACTGGACAAAACTCTATAGAGAGTTTACTACCTACCCAGATGCTTTACGGTATGTATCAGAAACTTGGCTGAGCAAGTACAAGGAAAGATTTGTCGCAGCATGGACGGACGTATGTAGGCACTACGGGAATTTGACAACTAATAGGTATCACAAGAAATTGATAAATTTAAGAAATTTATAATTTAATTACACAATTGTTATCTCTTTTATTAAATTTTATTTACTTTTCTAGGGTTGAAAGTGTACATGCAAGGCTGAAAAGACAGCTTGGATCAAGCCAAGGGAATTTCGAAGTGGTGCAACACGACTTCAAGCCTGCTGAATTCAAAGAACTGTGAGGTTTCATTTCTATAAGTGCATTAAATCAGATCCTCGCTCAAGCGAACCGAGCCAATTCAGTTGGTATTGATGCTTCAATTTGTGGGTGTGCTATTCAGCGCACACTTTACCATGTGGCCACGAGATTGCGCGGTTTAGGATGGAAGGTCGGCCAATTCCCTTGGATTGCATAGATTCTCATTGAAGAAAACTTGATATGATGTCGGCTTCAAATGTGCAAAGTATTCAGCTGAGCTGTGATCCATAGTTGGATATAATTGCTCGGAAATTCAAACAGTTAGATGGGTCTTCGCAATTGTAGACGTTAAGAAAATTGAGAGAGATTGCTAGCCCAGAAAGTATTTCTCTTGAAGAACCTACCACAAGGATCACTCGTTCACTTGGTCGTGGCCGTGCTTCATTTAAGGTTGATACATCTACCCGCTGTGATCATTCTGCCTTTAAGTTGATTCTTTAGGACAAGATAGTTATTCACATGGTACGGGCACTCCACCAATGACGCAAGTACCAAAGAGGCAGCTAAGGAAGAAGGTACGAAGCATTTCTTTCACTAAGGAAGGGACTGTGCCGGTATGTGCTGGATGCGTGCCGATATGTATCGAACGCATGCCGGTACATGCCGGCACATGCCGATAAATTTCGGACCCTGTGCCGGTTGCATGTCGGTATATGCCGGCACATGCCGGCAACTTCCGGACCCCATGCCGGTATGTACCGAACGCGTGCCGGTACGTGCCGACACATGTCGGCATCTTCCGGACCCCGTGCCGGACGCGTGCCGGTAGTTGCCAGCACATGCTGGCAACTTTCGGACCCCATGCCGGTATGTGCTTGACGCGTGCCGGTACGTGCTGGCACATGCCGGCAACTTCGGACCCCGTGCCATTTGTTATTACAAAGCGATTGTTTACCATCTAATTCATTCATTAATGGTTTGCAGGTTTCTCGTCAGCAAACCCGTTCATATAAGCCAACAATCTATATTGATCAAATTCCAGATGGGTTGAGGCCGTTCATCCAACATATCAAGGATGTTAAAGCTGATGGCAACTGCGGATTTAGAGCAATAGCTGACTTGCTGGGATTTGGAGAGGAGGATTGGCTCCGTATTATGAAGGATTTATTAAATGACTTGCAATGTCATTCAGAGCACTATCGTGCTTTATTTGCTGTCAAAGGGAGGTTTGAGGAGATTGAGCATGCATTATCATATTTTGATAATTCTTCACCTTTTGACCGGTGGATGACTATGTCGGATATAAGGCACGTTATAGCGTTCCTCTATAACGTTGTCCTATATCACCTCTCCTTGCAATAATGTCTTACATTCCTACCTCTACGATTGGTGCCTCTTCCTCCTTCATCCCGCAAATATATTGCAGTGGCGTTCGTTAATGGCAATCATTTTATGAAGGTATTAATTAAACAACTCTTAATCATGCTTAAATGACTAATAATTCATTATGTTTACTAATTTATATATTTTGAAGGTGTTTCTATTACCGGATCATCTCGTTCCCCCAATAGCAAGCAATTGGCAAAAACATCATTTACCCTGTGCTTCCGGATGGGCTTCTTCATATGAATCTAGGATTCATCAGTTCAGACAAACGATCTCGTCGGATGTTATTATTAGTGAGACTATTGAGTTGTAAATGTCCTTTTGCCTGCAACAATCAATTTTGTATAATGTTTGATATAATTATATTAATTCAAAAGATTTTCATTCAAATTGAGCCGAAAGGAAATAAAATTTCATTCAAATTTCAATGTCTTTTACAAAAAGATGCACTATGTACTAAAAGATACAAAATACATGAGGTACATCAGAGATCCCCACCATGCCATCGTCGATGCCTGTACTGTTGTGGCGATGCATGACTAGGGCCAAGAACATCAGGCTGAACAGGCTGAGCCTTAGAGATATGCTGATCCTGCAACACATGTGCAATCTGCGATATGACATCATATATGCATGCCCTGTGACACAGCAGCCTCCTCCCGATCCATATCAAGTATGCTAGTGCAAAGGCCAAGCGCATCTGCAATATGCCTAGAGGTGGGCACTGGGCCGTGCCACTCATGGCACGGCACGGCCCGCACTGCTACAGTACCAGGCCGTGCCGGGCCCAGAAAATTTTTTCTATTGGCCCAGCACGGCATGGCCCATGACGGGCCTGGGCCGGCCCAGGGGGGCCTGGCCCGTGCATAGCTCAAATAAAAAAAATTATAAAAAATAATTTTTTTGATAAATTAAAAAATTATTAGGAATAAAAAAATTTTATTGATATAAAGCCATCATAATGACGGGGGGTTTGGCATAGACCCCTACCAGTTTATTATTTAAAATTAAAATGATACAAAGGGAGGGGGCTAGGCCTGACCTCTAGAACATAATATAATAAGTAAGAAGAAAAAAATAGAAAGATTGCAACCATCGGATCATCGCCGATCGGATGGATCACAACCGTCGGATCGATCATCGCCGATCGGGATCATGGCTTGGATCGATCGCAACCGTTGGATCATCTTCGATAGGATAGATCGCAACCGTTGGATCGATCATCCTCGATCGGGATCATGGCTTGGATCGATCACAACCGTCGGATCATCTTCGATCGGATCGATCGCAACGGTTCGATCGATCATCACCAATCGGGATCATGGCTTGGATCGATCGCAATCGTCGGATCGATCATCGCCGATCGGGATCATGGCTTGGATCGATCGAAGACACCGGATCGTCTCCGATTGGATTGATCGCAATGGTCCGATCGATCATCGCTAATCGAAATCATAGCTTGGATCGATTGCAACCATCGAATCATCGCTGATGGGATAGATCGCAACTACCGGATCGATCATCCCCGATTAGGATCATGGCTTGGATCGATCACAACCGTCGGATCGTCTCCGATCGGATTGATCACAATGATCTGATCGATCATCGTCGATCAGGATCATGGCTTGGATCGATCGCAACCATCGGATCATCTCCGATCGGATCGATCGCAACCGTCGGATCGATTATCGCCGAATGAGATCATGGCTTGGATCGATCGCAACCGTCGGATCGTCTCCAATCGGATTGATCGCAACGGTCCGATCGATCATCACCGATTGGGATCATAGCTTGGATCGATCGCAACCATCGGATCATTGCCGATGGGATAGATCGCAACTGTCGGATCGATCATCCCCGATTGGGATCATGGCTTGGATCGATTGCAACCATCGGATCATCTCCAATTGGATTGATCGCAACAATCTGATCAATTATCGTCGATCGGGATCATGGCTTAGATCGATCACAACTATCGGATCATCTCCGATCGATCATCGCTGATCGGGATCATAGCTTGGATCGATCGCAACCATCGAATCATCGCCGATGGGATAGATCGCAACCGTCAAATCGATCATCCTCGATCGGGATCATGGCTTGGATCGATTGCAACCATCAGATCGTCTCCGATCGGATTGATCACAATGATCCAATTGATCATCATCGATCGGGATCATGGCTTGGATCGATCGCAACCATCGGATCATCGCCGATCGGATGGATCGCAACTGTCGGATCGATCATCCCCGATCGGGATCATGGCTTGGATCGATCATAACCGTCGGATCATCTTCGATCGAATTGATCACAACGGTCCGATCAATCATCGCCGATCGGGATCATGACTTGGATCGATCACAACCATCGGATCATCGCCGATCGGATGGATCGCAACCGTCGGATCGATCATCGCCGATCAGGATCATGGCATGGATCGATCGCAACCGTCGGATCATCTCCGATCAGATCGATTGCAATCGTCGGATCTATCTTCGCTGATCAGGATCATGGCTTGGATCAGCTGGCTAGTGCCTAGGTGCACAATGTGCTCCTGGCACCAACCGTGCCATGGCACGGCCCTTGTGGGCGGTGCCATGGCACGGCCCACAAAATGGCCTAGCAGGGCCGTTCTGGCATGGCCCGTGGCCCATTTCTTGATGGGTCACGGGCCGTGCCGAATTTGAATTTTTTTTAGTGGGCCATGCCTGGCACGGCCCATTTGTTAATGCCCATGCCAGGCATGGCACTGTAATTTTTTTGGCACGATGGGCTTGGGTCGTGCCGTGCCCAGTGCCCATGCCTAAATACGCCGGCCTTGCACGTCAGCATCAGCATCATCGGACGTGATCGGGAGTAGATACTGGATCGGCTCTCCGGAGGGTGAACAGCCAAATGCGTGATCCGAGAATACCACTCCAAAAATCCTGGTACGCAATCTGAGGGTCGAGTCACCGGATGGCTCCTGCTTGCTAGGCTCAGCAGGTGATCCTCCCACCTCTCCATAACTGCTCATAGAAGATGTACCGGATGCGGTACGAAGCTGTTGTCGATCCTCTGCTGGCTCGCTCAGGGGCCAATGGCTCACGGGGGTTCGTTTGTATCTTGTCGAACTATCGTAAAACCCTTTCAGGATGATAGGGTTCTACGACATCCATGCACTTCAGGCATCCACTAAAGAATGCAATATCAAGGAATGGACGATCATCCCGGATAAGACGATGAGGATCCCAAACTACCTGCAATATATTAAATCGTAATAAGTTTGATAATGTATGACAAATTATGTAAATACACAAGTGCATGGTCCTATGGTACATACCTCATCTGCCCTCAGTACGTCCAATGACTCATGTAGAATCACCAAATGGTCCATTATAGAACGGGATGGAATACCGGGAGTCCATCAGTGTACGTGGGGCCTAGCATCAGTATGGTCTAGGGCTGGGTGAGGAGTGAGAAAGGGAAAATGCTCATAAGTCCATGCATGGAGAAGCATCATATATCCACTGATCTGTCTAACGGATGCCTTAGATGCAATCCCCAACTGCCGATATAAATGAGCCAAGGCACCCTCACCCCAGGCATATGTGCTCACTCTATCCAAATACCGAAGTAGAGCAAGATAAGCTATAAGCACCCTCATCCTGCTCTTATCGACAAAAAGTGTACACCCTAACAAAACAAGCAAATACGCTCGCGCTGCACAGTCTATCCTATGGCGGCTATCTCTATCTGATATATTATGGAAATGACTCTTCAGCCACTCTAACCTCACAGACTGACCATGGACAGATAGAACCTCCTAACGCGCGTCATCCCGTGATACATCCAATAGCTGCACTAGTAGGTCCTTAGCATTTCGATCACTCATCCTATCTGTAGACAAGGACACTGAGGCACCCATGACACTAATCCCTAATATGGCGGCAACATCATCCAACGTGATTGTCATCTCGCCAAAGGGAAGATGAAAGGTGTTTCTCGGGCTGCCATCTCTCTACAAAGCCCGAGACAAGAATCTTATCGACGAACCGATAAGAGCAATGCACTAGCTCTAGAAGACCCGACTGCTGAACTATATCCCTGAATCTCCTATTTGATTGCCTTGATGCCCACCACTGCCACTCACCTACTTTGGCAGCATGGTTCATGCACTTCAGTAGAGTTCGTTCCTAAAATATAAATGGATAACATGAATAACACATAACAGCATCAAAATAATACATTAAATAACATACAGTAGAACAATGAATAAACATGTTGCCTCCAGATGGAGGCTGCAATATGTGTCCTGAAACTCCTAAGGACAGAGTCATCCTTAGGACTGCCTGGACAAGGACCATCCGCCTCATCATCATCAACATCCATAGGTGGGATGTCCTCATCTGTTGTCTCATCTGGGGGGCGATGGTGCAACAACAACCTCAGAACCTCAAAATCTCAATAACCTGAGGCATCTGGGTTCTACGTCTCCTGGCAGACGCTATGGGTCTAACTCATGAGGGGCAAACATCCATATCTAGAACATTGCAATATTCATCATTAAATAAAAATATGTCAAATAATATTTTATTAAAAATATTAATAATAAACTCATTTAAAATTATAACTTTATAATATACTTTATACTGATTTATAATATACTTTATAATATACTTTATAATTATAATATACTTATACTTTATAATATACTTTATAATATATTATATTTTATATTTATAATATACTTTATAATATATAATTATAATATACTTATAATATACTTGATTATTATAATTATTATAATAATACTTTATATAATTATTTTAATAATTTAATTACTCTGTTTGGTCCAGTTGGGCCGAACAGATTTAATGAACAGATTATTCAATCTGTTCGGCCGAGCTGGGCCGAACAGAATTAATCTGTTCGGCCCAGCTTGGCTGAACATATCGAATTCTGTTCGGCCCACCAGGGCCGAACAGAGGATCTCTATTCGGCCAACCAGGGTCGAATAGAGATCACAGAGTGTGGAGGGAGGGGAGAGGTGGCGGAGAGGGGGTGGAGTCGTGGAAGAGATGCGGATGTCGGGAGGGAGGGGAGCTTGGCTAAAAAAAAACTATGGAGGAGGGCGGATCGAGTGAGGGAGGGAGGGAGGGAGGGGGAAGAAGACCTTACCTGCCGAAAGCTGCCGCCGGGGAAGCCGCCGCCGGGGAAGCACCGTGAGCGAGAGCGAACGGAGGAGCGCGATCGGATGGGGGGGAAAGGGGGGGGCACTCAGTAATTTTGGGGGGAAGAGAGAAAGAGGCGGTAGGAGGGGTGAAGGGGGAAGGGATAGTTTAGGTATTTCCATAATTTTAGAGGAGCTAGCGAGTAATTTCTGGAGGCTACTGAGTAAAAAAAAAATCAAAATAGGGGGGCTCCTCAGCAAAAATGGCGGTCCAAATAGAATTACCCGTGACGTTGCGATTGGTCGATCGAGCGGCTTTTTGTCGTGGATGAAGGTGGCATCCGTGGGGTGGCTGGGAGTGGACCAAGTGGGTTGGGTTTGGGTCATGCGGTGCTACGGAGTACGGGATTGAGGCTGTTTTTAGTGAGAGAATATTTAAGGTAGTGTTGATAAGAAAAATATTATCCATGGATAAGTGTACGGGATAGAGTTTATCCCCTGGCTATCCCTAGGGATATCCCTTGACTATCCTATTGATCATATCAAATGCAAAAAGGTAAATCCATAGGATAACTTTTTTTTACTCTTATTTGAAGGAATAACCAGCTATTCCTGCATTTTCTAGGGAATAAATTGAGGGGATATCCATGGTTAACCATGGATTATCCCTTTGGTTAACTTTATTCTCAGCTATCCCTTATAGTTATGGCTTTGGGAATAAGAGAGGATATCCCTGTATATCCACTCTTATCCTCTATTTCAAACACTACCTAAAAGAAGAAGATAGGGCCGCGTGACGGGCATTTGATTGCGGTGTGTTTAAAGATTCTTGTACTTCTTTTGTTGACAACATCACACGAATTTAATTTAATATATCTAAATAAATTGATGAATAATTAAGATTATTTTAAGAATCAAATGTTATAAAATATGACGTGCAGTAGATAAAAATTTTTATTCTTTTGCAAGATTATTCTTTAAAATAAAATATTGTTGACAAGAAAGGAAGAGACCTTTTTTTTGAAATAATTTTAATATTAATAAGTTATATTATATTATATTTTTTTAGAAATAATTGTAATTTGGCTCCTATAATTTGATGGTTTTTTAGTTTAAGTCTTGGAATTAATAAAATATCATAATGAATCCTAAAGTTTTGTTAAGATATTATGCTTAAAACCCTTTGTCTGTTCGAAGGTAAACTATGTTTAAGTAGCTATTGAGTTGACAATAAAAAGGTACTAATATGCAGTAAAACCTCAAAAAATAGTATACTTTTAGGGTTCATCAACCCGTCTCTCGTTCAGTTTAGAGCTTCAATGCTTCATCTCCATCCTTCTTTAGCATTGTACCAATGGTGCATCTCATCCAACTTAGAGCTCCGTCCCCATCCTACTTTGACTTTATCCTAGCATAGCTTGCATAGCATAAAGCAATGAGATTGTTGACAATGTCACCTGATGCATTTGGGGAGAAAGGGCTCAATTAAGGATTTCTTAAATATTCTCAAATCCAACAAAAAGATTTCTTAATTATTGAATATATAGGGTAACATACTTGTCCTACTCTTCTTTCGCTTAATATCGTAATTTTTTTTGGCTTAATTTTCAATTGCTTCCTGGCTCTTATTTTTGGTTGGCTCTTTTATTTTTATTTTTTATTTTACTTAATCTTGGCTCATTTTCTTGCCCTCTTCTTTTTCTTTATAATACATAGTGCTTGCGAATTTAATTTGATCCTCCTATATGTGCACATGGCAAACAATCGTGTCGAAACTTGCCGAATAAAGATTTTAGCTGCAATATCATATTGATATCTATCATATGAAAGAGAAGCGCCTTGTCTTTTTTCTCATGGAATCAATTATACTAAACATCTTATTATAATTGAGAATTTGTAATTTATGATGGGAGAATTCTAAGTTACTGTGCAATGAATGTTTTGTCATGAGCATTAATTACCTCTATATTGTGTAAACAAATAGTTACTCATAGTTTTTAAAATGACTAACCTTTTATATTTTTGTTAATGTGTTCTGATTTTATGCTTGGTACAATGGTTGAACATGAAATCAATGCAGTAAAATAGAGTAGCTACTTGCAACCACTGTAGTAATTATTTGAATATTGAGAGCCTAAGAGCTAATTATGTGTTTGTTGGTAGCCTCCTTTTCTCGAAAGCTACCCCAGCTATGATAGCAATTCATGAATTGCACAAACATACAAATTCAAACAATAACACAAAATTTCTATTCTATCTATATTTCAATAGCTAGCAACATGTAGCTGTGCCTAATAGCTAGCAGCGAGCAACACATAATCTAAAGATTTTACAAGCTAATTGCACAAATAAAATACAACTTCTACGGAAAAAAAAAGCTTTAAATCATAGAATCATACAGCCACAATGACATCCAAAATGAGCTTTAATCATACAACCATAGAACCATACAACATACATCCAAAATAAACTCTATTCTTTCATTAGAAGGGTCCAATTGCATTGATCACAATAAATATAAAATTAATCCAAACCATCACAAAATGCCACAACAAGCATAAAATCATATCAAACTATCACAATAAAGATGAAATCAGTACAAACTGTCACGACCTATTACAAATATAACAATGTTAATACAATTATTATAAAACAAGGTGATCAACATCATTGTCTCAAACCATACATAACTCACTATCCATAAATCATTGTTAACTATGTAGAAAATAAAACAACTATCTAATTCAGTGTGTCCACAAACATAAAATGATCTAGAAGGATAAAAATGTCCATACACATAATAAATATCTCAATATCCACATGGTGCCTTTCAGGATCAGTCTATTTGGCCCGCACATTTTCCTTAGGAGCCCCCACGCTGCTTTAAAAAATGGCATATTTGCCCTTACAAATTTTGGACCAAAATACCCCCTTCAAACAGCCCCCCTCGGTCGTCAGCCCCTCCCCTATCCCTTAGCCCCTCCCCTATCTCTCCCTCCGCCTCCCTTACTCGGATTATTCGTCTTCCATTTTTTTTTTTTCGGTTCCCTCCCCCTCCAAACAGCCCCCTGCCAGCCCCTCCTCCTCCCTTGCCCCTCCCCCGCCTCTCACTCAGATCACCATCGTCTTTTTTTTTTAATCTGTTCGTGCGTTGTTCGGCCTTGTGTGGCCGAACAAGTAAACTCTGTTCGGCCCAGCTTTCTTCTATTTAGCCCACCAGGCCGAACAACAATCTTCTATATATTATAATTATAGAAGGTTGTTGTTCGACCTGATGGACCGAACAGAAGAAAGCTGTTCGGCCCATCAGGGCCGAACATGTTAACGTTGTTCGGCCTTGTGGGGCCGAACAGAGTTTACTTGTTCGGCCACACAGGGCCGAACAATGCACGAACAGAGAAAAAAAAGGACGACGGGTGTGAGGAGGCGGGGGGAGGGGCAAGGGAGGAGGGAGGGGCTGGCGGAGGGCTATTTGGAGGGAAGGAACCGAGAAAAAAATGGACGATGGGTGATCCGAGTGAGGGAGGCGCGGGAGGAGGGGAGGAGGAAGGGGTAGTTTAGGTATTTCCTAAATTTAGGAGGGCTAGTGAGTAATTTTAAGGGGCTACTGAGTAAAAAAAAAAAGCTAAATGAGGGCCTCCTTAGCAAAATCTGCGGCCAAATAAAATTTTCCTGCCTTTCGCTTGCCTTTCACTTTCCCTTTGAATCTATTGCGCCCCATCTATTCAATCTATTATTACTTGCAGTAGTTCCTTTTGAACCTGTTGTTAGCTTAGTTACGCTAACAACTCTTTATGAACTCTTGTTCTAGAATCTAATAGCAATGATATATAAAAACAAATTAGTAACTAAAAAACATAAATTGGCTATACTTTTTTAAACTAGAAGTGGAATTAAACAGCAGTAACTAAGAAATGCCTATAAATATCTCTATCTTACTTTGAGTTTTGTAATAACTTTTAACATATTCAACATGCAAGATACTAACTTAGTTAAACCTTAAAGTTTCTACTATAGTAGCAATAAGATAAGGAATACTTGCAAATGGTCTTAGCCTTTTACAATATGTCATTCTTACTCTCTTAACTGGTCCTTTACGTGTCCTTTAATTGTGCCCATATGAACCATATTTTTCATATCCCAAATTTATGTTTATCTTTTTCATTTTATGTAGGCTCTATAGCTCTTCGGGATCTCTATTATTTGCTTTTTAGGCATGTCTTAAGATAGTGTTTGAAATAGGGGATAAGAGGGGATATCCAGAGGATATCCCCTCTTATTCCCAAAAGCCATAACTATAAGGATAGCAGGGAATAAAGTTAACCAAAGGGATAATCCATGGTAACCATGGGATATCCCCTCAATTTATTCCTTAGAGAATGCAGGAATAGCTGGTTATCCCTCCAAATAAGAGTAAAAAAAGGCTATCCCATGGATTTACCTTTTTGCATTTGATATGATCAATGGATAGCCAAGGGATATCCCTAGGAATAGCCAGGGGATAAATTCTATCCCGTACACTTATCCATGGATAACATTTTTCCTATCAAACACTACCTAAGTCTTCTTAAGACCAGAGATAGAATAGAATCAAGATTTATTTTAAGCTGCGTATTTTGGCTATTTAAGGGACTCGATGGGTAGGAGTAGGTGCATAGATAGGTTTCTATGTGATATGTTTTATGAACATAATCTTTTGACCTCTCTTTCTTATAGAAGATCAATATCACTGAATGAATATAAGGGAACCTAGAAATGTCCCATTTATTATAATAACCTCTTTGATAAATCAACCATAGACCTAGTTTTGCTATAAGTGACCTCAAACCTGCTACCCTCTAACTAAGTTGATGTTTAAATCATGGATACATTATTATTGTTGTCATAATATTACATTATTATTTTATATTTTATGATATAATAAATAGTATATGTTGAGGGGTAAAATCGTCATTACATTAATATCCGTGCGAGGCGGTCAAGGCTAGCCCCCTCCCCTTAACCCTTCCGGGCTTCCATAGCTCGGCCCTTCCGGGTTTCCATAGCTCGGCCCTTCCGGGCTTCCCTAGCTCGGCCCTCCCGGGCTTCCCTAGCTCGGCCCTTCCGGGTTTCCATAGCTCGGCCCTTCCGGGCTTCCTTAGCTCGGCCCTCCCGGGCTTCTATAGCTCGGCCCTTCCGGGTTTCCATAGCTCGGCCCTTCCGGGCTTCCATAGCTCGGCCCTCCCGGGCTTCCAGCTCGGCCCTTCCGGGCTTCCCTAGCTCGGCCCTCCCGGGCTTCCCTAGCTCGGCCCTCCCGGGCTTCCCTAGCTCGGCCCTTCCGGGCTTCCATAGCTCGGCCCTTCCGGGCTTCCCTAGCTCGGCCCCCTCCGGGCTCCTATAGCTCGATCTCTCCTGTAGCTCGATCTCATGGCTCGGTTCCATCAAGCGATCCACAGCCTAACACCTACCTCCGCGGAACCTGACGCGGGAGAGCCCAGGCCTACAGAACGGCACCCTAGACAAGGAATCATGTCGGAACGTGGCCTAAAGCCTATCATAACCGCCCTGGGCCTACCTGACCAGATCTCGAGACATCAAGGAGCTCTCCCAGCCGTCGATCCCTTAACAAACGGGTACGGATATAACGGCCCCACAACGGCCTGATTCTATCCATCTCCGTATCGTAACAACCTCCGAACCTTCCAGAAGGCGCTCAAGATCCAGGTGACAGTCTATAAATATCAGACTCACAGATTCCTCAGGTACGCGACTCTCACACTCTCTCGCTCCTCTCTCCCGGCAGCTCGTCGGTGCTCTGCCCCTCTAGAGCTTCCGATTGGCCGCCCCCGGAGAGGTCTCCCGGAGAGATCCACCTCCCATGTCTGGTTGATCGCCGATTTCCTCTCACTGACTTGAGCGTCGGAGGGTCTTCCGCGGAGGGCCACCCCCGCCTCCCGCGTGAGGACTTTTTTTGCAGGTCCGCCCCCTCTTCCTGGAGATCGACCGCGCCCGAGTCGGAGGACGGATCCCGGCGCAACAGATTGGCGCTAGAGGAAGGGTCTCAAGTCCCATTAAAACTTGAAAAAAGGAGACAAGGATCTAAATCCGGAGAAGAACCTCTCCAATGGCCAACGGAGAGAGCAACCTCTGAAGCCCAAGATCAGGTCGCTCCCAGAGGCCTGATCCGACTGGCGGTAGCGCCGCAACCCCCACCAGTCGAAACCCGTCACCGCCTGCCATCCCGGTGACCCAGGACCAGTTTGCTACGCTGGTCCAGCAAGTCCAGGCCTTACCCACCTGGTCCAGGAGCGCCTTGCAGCTCCTCCTGCTTCGCATCCTCAGAAGGAGGCGGCGATTCCTTCTTCGCCGACTCCTCCTCTGATCCGCATGAATCCGCGGATCCCCACATCGGCCCAGAGGGGACAAACCAGTCCCGCGAGGCGGTCATGATAGAGATCCTCCCAGATCTCGGCGAGCCCGCTCCCTCTCCCCGGTGACGTCTCACCATGATTCGACGCCATCCTTGCGATTCTCCGCCCAGCTCCTCCTCTCTACTGGTGAAGAGGAGATCCGTCGTCAGATCCAGGAGATGCGTCAGGAGCTGGACGCCGCCAAGCAGGCCCATCCGCCCCAGCCCAAGGCGGAGCAGGGCATCCCTTTCTCTAAGGGGATCATGGAGGAAGTGATTCCCTCCCATGTCAAGCTACCAGCCGTCGAACCCTATCACGGCTCCACTGACCCGGACGACCATCTCAGTAGCTTCCGGTCAATAATGATGTTCCACGGAGCATCTGATGCGGTCCTCTGCCGCGCCTTCCCATCCACCCTCAGAGGATCCGCCCGAACCTGGTTCAACGCCTTGAAGCCAGGTTCCATTGATTCATTCGACGAGCTGAGCCGTCTTTTTATTGGCCAGTTCGTCAGCAGCCGCCGCCACCGACGAAGATCCGACTCCCTCTCCGAAGTCAAGCAGAGAGAGGGGGAGTCCTTGAGAAATTATCTTGGCCGTTTCAACAAGGCCATGTTAGAGGTGGACCACCTTAATCATGAGGTGGCTATGTCCGCCCTGGCGGGGGGAGTTTCGAAGGAGAGCGACTTCTACCTGGCTATGGAGGTCAGCTACCCCCCATGTCTCTGATATGATGGCCCTTGCGGACAAGTACGCTAGGGTCGAAGGAATCGCGGAGAGCGCCCGCGCTGAGCAAGCAAAGAAGAAGGAGGAAAGTCCCCGACAGGCACCGTCCCGCCGGCCAAGTCCGCCTCGCCGCCAAAGAGTCCCTCCGCTGCCGCCAAGGAATCGCTCCCGGAGTCCTCCCAGGCGATTCGATCGCTACACTGTGCCCCGGCGCAAATCCTCATGGAGATAGAGCGCCAGCTCCCCGGCCAGTACCTCTCCGAGGGAACCCGACCCGAAGAGATCCCGCCAAGTACTGCCGCTACCATAGGGAGCACGGTCATGACACTGAAGAATGCTGGCAGCTGAAGAATGAAATTGAGAGGCTGATCCGGGGGACGACTGGATCAGGAGGGCGCCCGAGCCACAACAACAAGGAGGTGACCGCCAGCCCGAGCTCCAACAACTCCCTCCTCCACCAAATCCGCCCGTGATCGGCCGCATCAACATGATTGAAGAGGCCGGCGGATCGAGCCCCAGGGGCGATGGTGAAGGATCGGTGCCAAAGAAGGCACGGACGGCGAGCTCTCCTTCTCCGATGATGATCTCCTGGGATACAGCTTCCCCATGATGACGCACTAGTTGTATCCCTTAATTTGAAATTATGATGTAAGCCGAATCCTCGTTGATAGTGGAAGTTCGGTAAATGTTTGTACCTCGGTGTGTTTGCCAGGATGAAATTGCTCATGGAAAACCTTCGAGCCGTGGATTCCCTGATGGGATTCACAGGCGACGTCATCATCCCGGAAGGGGTCGTCACCCTGACGGTCCGCGCGGGAACCTGGCCCCTTGTGACCATTGTCAGACAGATTTCCTAGTGACCGACCTCAGATCCCCATACAACGCCATATTCGGCAGGCCCGGCTTGATGTCCCTCAAGGCAGTTGTCTCCATCCCGCATCTATCTATGAAGTTCCCCACCGAGCGAGGAGTTGGAGTTGTTCGGGAAGTCAAGCCATGGCTCGGCAATGCTTTCGTTACAGCCTTCAGTCTAGAATGCCGAAGTTGACGGGCTAGACGCTCGCGAAGACTTCGCCGAACAGCGAGGAGAACCGGCAGAGGAATTGGAGGAGGTACCATTGGACGAAGCTCGGCCCGACCGAACTAAAATCGGGTCGCTGCTCAAAGGAGAGTCTCGGCACAGATTGATCAGGTTCCTCCAAGCAACGCTGACATCTTCGCCTGGTCCGCCTCCGACATGCCAGGGATCAGCCCCGAGGTTCTCGTCCATCGTCTCAATGTGGACGAGATGCACAGGCCCGTTAAGCAGAAGAAGAGGAGCTTCGCCCCAGAGCGACAAAGGCCATTGAAGAAGAGGTCGACAAACTCATCAAGGCCAATTCGTCCGAGAGGTAAATTATCCGAGCTGGCTGTCAAATGTCGTCATGGTGAAAAAGTCGAACGGCAAATGGAGGATCTGCATCGACTTCACCGACCTCAACAAAGCCTGCCCGAAGGACAGCTTCCCCCTCCCTCGGATCGACCAGCTCGTGGACGCCACCTCAGGCCACCAGATGCTGTCATTCATGGACGCCTATTCCGGCTACAATCAGATCCGAATGGCCCCTGAGGATGAAGAAAAGACCGCCTTCATAACCGACCGAGGTACTTACTGTTACCGTGTTATGCCTTTTGGTCTTAAAAATGCAGGTGCACCTACCAGAGGCTGGTCAACAAAGTGTTCAAGGAGCAAATCGGCCGGAACATGGAGGTGTACGTGGACGACATGCTGGTCAAAAGCAAGGAGGCATCACAGCATGTCGAGGACCTCTCGGAGAGCTTTGCAACGCTGCGCAATATGGGATGAAACTCAACCCGACCAAGTGCGCCTTCGGCGTCAACTCGGGGAAGTTCCTCGGCTTCATGGTCTCCCAGCGAGGTATCGAAGCTAACCCCCAGAAGATTCAAGCTCTCCAACAAATGGCGCCCCCGCATCTTAAAGAGGTCCAGCGCCTAACCGGGAGGATAGCGGCCCTTAACCGCTTTGTGGCGCGGTCGGCCGAGAGATGCCTCCCCTTCTTCAAAACTCTCCGATCGGCCAAAAACTTCCAGTGGACTCCCGAATGCCAAAGGTCATTTCAAGATCTCAAGAAGTACCTCGGCTCGCCCCCACTCCTCAGCAGTCCGACCCCAGGAGAGACCCTATTCTTGTACCTGGCTGTTTCGGAGGGTGCGGTCTGCTCGGTGCTGATCAAGGAAGAAGGCAAGTCCAGAAGCCGATCTACTATGTGAGCAGGCTGCTCCGCGAT
The DNA here is from genome assembly GCA_900491605.1 of Calamus simplicifolius. Taxonomy (NCBI): domain Eukaryota; kingdom Viridiplantae; phylum Streptophyta; class Magnoliopsida; order Arecales; family Arecaceae; genus Calamus; species Calamus simplicifolius. Next base: position 471,646 of record UESW01004505.1, read on the forward strand.
GCGGAGACGAGGTACAGCAGATTGAAAAGATGGTGTTGGCCTTAATCACCTCAGTTCGAAAGCTGCGGCCGTACTTCCAAGCACATTCCGTGACGGTCCTGACCGACCAACCCATCAAGGCGGTTCCACCGTCCCGAGACATCGGGGAGAATGACCAAGTGGGCCGTCGAGCTAAGCGAGCATGACATACATTTCAGCCTCGCCCAGCCATCAAAGCCCAGGTGCTAGCCGACTTCCTCCTCGAGTGTACCATCCCGGAGGACGGTTCTACCCCAGACTCCCCGAAGAGCCAAAATCTGGAGCCCGGTGGCTCCTCCATGTCGACGGGTCATCTAATGCCCATCACTCCGGTGCGGGTCTAGTTCTCACCAGTCCGAGGGGATGACCTTCGAATATGGCGTCCGATTCTCCTTCCCGGCTTCCAACAACGAAGCCGAGTACGAAGCCCTGTTAGCCGGCCTCCGATCGCCCGCAATCTGAAGGTGGAAAGCTTAATGCCTTCACCGACTCTCAGCTGGTAGCCGGCCATGTTCGGGGAGAGTTTGAAGCCGGGAGCCGAACATGATTCGATATCTCCAGGAGGTGCGTAACCTGCTTCCCCATTTTTCCGAATTTGAAATTATTCAGATTCCCAGATCTGAGAACGCCCGTGCCGACCTACTCTCCCGATTGGCAACCACGGAGTCAATGGATGCCGAGCAAAAGTTCCACCTGGAGACTCTGGAAAAGCCGAGCATCACGGAAGCCGACCGAGTAATGCAAGTTGAGGCCGAACCATCATGGTTCGACCCTATCCTCAAATATCTCAAAGAAGGGTCGCTTCCGTCCGACCGAAGAGAGGCTAGAAAGCTGAAGCTGCAGGCCACCCACTACGTGTGATTGACAACCAACTTACAAACGGTCTTCTTCCATGCCGCTGCTTAGATGCCTTCGCCCATCCGAAGCGGACTATGCTCTGCGCGAGGTACATGAAGGGATTTGCGGCAACCATCTGGGAAGCCGGTCCCTATGCCACAAGGTGCTGCGACAAGGCTACTACTGGCCGACCATGCAAAGGGACGCGGACGATCTAGTCCGAGCCTGCGACCCCTGCCAGAGGCATCAAGCATCCAAAGACTCCCTTCCGCCGAGCTAGTTCTATATCCTCCGCTTGGCCCTTTGCCAAATGGGGGATGGACATCCTCGGCCCATTCCCGCTTGCCACAGGACAGCGGAAATTCTTGTTTGTCGCCATCGACTACTTCACCAAATGGGTCGAAGCGGAAGCGGTTGCACAAATTACCGAGGCACGGGCCAGAGACTTCGTGTGGAGGTCCATCATCTGCCGATTCGGCCTCCCCACACTATAATCACCGATAACGGCAAGCAGTTCGACAACTCCAAATTTGCCAGTTCTGTGAGGAACATGGAATCCGTCACCACCTCACTTCGGTCGGGCACCCACAAGCCAACGGAGCGGCCGAAGTGACCAACAGGACCCTCCTCCAGGGAATCAAAGCTCGCCTCTCCAGAGCCCAAGGCAGGTGGGCGGATGAGCTACATCATGTCTATGGGCCTACCGCACCACCCCGAGAATCCCGACCGGCGAAACCCATTCCGAATGGCTTTCGGCACAGAGGCCGTTATCCCTGTGGAAGTAGGCCTCCCATCGTTGCGGGTGGAAAGCTACTCGGAGGAAGCTAGCGACGAACAACTCCGCACCAACCTCGACTTGGTGGAGGAAGTCAGAGAGAAGGCCCGGATCAGGACGGCTGCTTATCAACAAAGGGTGGCCCGGTACCATGCCTCCAGAGTCAAGGGGAAATCCTTCCTACCCGGCGACCTTGTCCTCCGGAAAGCCTCTGTTCCAAACCGCTGGAGCAAGGAAAGCTGGCGCCAAACTGGGAGGGCCCGTACCAAATAGCGGAGATTATTGGACCAGGAACCTACAAGCTGCAGGATCTTGATGGGAAGTCCATTCCCCGGACTTGGAACGCGGACAACCTTCGTAAATATTATCAATAGGGTATGTCCTCTAAACAATCTCCATATACCTCACTGCATATTCCTGTTTATCTGTTTCCTCAAAATTATCGTGTGAATCATTATGCACTATATTGCTATAAATTGCAAAAAGAAACAGATACTGCTTACCAATCCTCGGCACGACCGAGCTGTCTTTCGAACAGGAATCTCCGAACCTTGGCAGGGCCAAGTAAAACAAAATCTCCGAACCTTGGCAGGGCCAAGTAAAACCTCCGAACCTCGGCTGGGCCGAGCAACAAATCTCCGAACCTTGGCAGGGCCAAGTAAAATTCTCCGAACCTCGGCTGGGCCGAGCAACAAATCTCCGAACCTTGGCAGGGCCAAGTAAAACAATCTCCGAACCTCGGCTGGGCCGAGCAACAAATCTCCGAACCTTGGCAGGGCCAAGTAAAAAAAGTCTCCGAACCTTGGCAGGGCCAAGTAAAACAAATCTCCGAACCTCGGCTGGGCCGAGCAACAAATCTCCGAACCTTGGCAGGGCCAAGTAAAACAAATCTCCGAACCTTGGCAGGGCCAAGTAAAATCTCCGAACCTCGGCTGGGCCGAGCAACAAATCTCCGAACCTTGGCAGGGCCAAGTAAAACAAAATCTCCGAACCTTGGCAGGGCCAAGTAAAACAAAGTCTCCGAACCTCGGCTGGGCCGAGCAACAAATCTCCGAACCTTGGCAGGGCCAAGTAAAACAAATCTCCGAACCTTGGTAGGGCCAAGTAAAACAAAGTCTCCGAACCTCGGCTGGGCCGAGCAACGAATCTCCGAGCCTTGGCAGGGCCAAGTAAAATATTCTCCGAACCTCGGCTGGGCCGAGCAACGAATTACCCGAGCCGTAGCAGGGCCAGGTAAAATCATTCAGACAAAAAGCTGAAGTATACAGGCCACGACTAAAGCGAACGGCCCCCAAATAGTCCCGAAGGACTTTGTCCGGTTTGAAAACGAACACGTTGAGAAAAAACCGTCGACACGAGCCACCATTGGCAAACCCCCCTTTAAGGCCGTTGAGCCCCACACAATCGGCCGATAGCTCCGAGCAGAGCTAGACGATTCCCCTCTCTGCTACTGGAAATCTTTTGGGTGACACCCCTATAACCCGTCGTTCAAAGAACCCATATCAACACACAAAAACGACGGGGCCACGGCGGCCCCCTAATCCGTCACACAGGTCAAAGCCGTAAATACTCAAAGAAAGGGACTTCACAGATAAACAAGGTCCATCTTTCATTCATAAAAGGAGGAGGACTACAAAGAGACTGCAAAAAGCAAAAACAAGAACGGGCAGAGGCCCTGGAGTCAGTCGCCCCCAGAGGCCAGTAACTCCTCCAGGCGTCCTCAGGTCAGCCACCTGCTGACGAAGGGACATAATTTCCTCCCTCTGCCGGTCTATCAACCGGCGTGAGGCCTCCGCCTCCCTGACAGAAACGTCCAAGAATTCTTCGGCAGTCCTCGCAAGCTGCTCATTGCTCGCGAAACCCGACGCGAGGCTCAGCCCGTCGACAGTTACGGAGGTGCACCTCCCCTCCGAGCGCGGCAGGCTGCTAAGTGAGGAATGCGAGTCACTTGACGATCGCGCTGGAGAGGCCATTCCTTTTCAGAGCTCAAACCAAGGAATGGTCAAGACCGGTCCCCCTCGGTCATATTTATACCCGCCAGGCAGGTATCTCGATCGGCCGCGCCGCAAACACGACCCATGAGAGTTTGCCACGTGTCACCATTCTAATGCATGAGGAATCCGAAGAGTCGCGCCCTATCCCGAGCAAGATCGATAAGCGCGAGCGGATTGTTCGGGAGTTCCCCAGGCAAACATTTTCAATCTGTCGGCCCTCGCAATAAATGCCTTCGACGCTTCCCCAAGCCTCTTAATGCCGCCCCCTTTCTTCTCGGAAAATGTGGAAGTCCGGCACTCGGCCAATATCCTGCCCCCTTTTGAGAGGAGTGGCCGCACCAATAAAAGCGTGACAATGTACCGCCCGTTCCGCTCTGGCGCCCCCTTTATTAAGCGCCGCGTGGGCCTAACGCTGCGGCCCGCATTACAGCTGAGTCGCTCCTTTCAGTGACCAATTCTCCAACCTCGGCAGGGCCGAGCTACCAGTTCCCCAAATCTCGACAGCTGAGCTACCAAATCTTCGAACCTCGGCAGGGCCGAGCCGGAACCTCGGCAGGGCCGAGCTGCAAAATCTCCGAACCTCGGCAGGGCCGAGCTGCAAAATCTCCGAACCTCGGCAAGACCGAGCTACCAAACCTCCGAACCTTGGCAAGGCCGAAGCAGATACTTTCGAAACTCGACTGACTCGAGCAACAAGTTTCCCGAACCGTAATGGGAGAAGGTGCAGACTCCCCATACTTCGGCCACAGCCGACTCACGATACTCCGAGCTCCGATAAAGGCGAAACACGAAAATATCAAAATCCTGACCTAAGCAAGGAGCGTTTTCGCCGAACGGTCTCTGCACCGCCGCGCGAACCTCAACTGGTTCGGGCGGCATAAGACCCTCGTCTAAGGACGGGCGGAACGCTTTTGGCGCCCACAAGCAATAATAATAGCGAGCTCGGCACAGAAAAGACGAGGATTAAGAAGCAGAAAATAACTCTCTTTATTGCCGATCAAAACCAGTTACAAATGCCTCACAGGCGTTACAAGAACATTGAAATGCATAAAATAAAGGCAAATACAAAACTCGGGCAACTGCTCCAAAGCAGGCCTAGACAACTGCGATGTTCCAACATCCGGATCGACAAATCATGCAAACCACGAAACGGCCAATCCGCCTGGGCAGGATGAATTAAAAGATCCAAAAGGAGGCATGGCCCATGGATGCTGATTCTGAGGATCCGGACGACCCAACCCGCTCCCCAGGAGGGGGTGCTGGATCGCGGGCCGCCGTCCGGTCGAGAGAGCCAGGGACCATTCGGCCCCGGTTGCTCCCATATTTCCCTCCCGTGGCAAGGATTCCCTTCAGAGAAGGGACGGGAACCCAAGCCAGCGAAAAAGGAGAGTCTGTGCGTGCTGCGGGGTGTCGATACACTTCTTACCGTAACTCCCCCGCAGCAAGCCGCAGAGATCGCATAAGGAGCGCATATGTGCGCTCCCATATGATCTCTGCGCCCCTCCTGTGCGCCTCCATATGATCTCCGAGGCTCGTCCCCTAAGGACGAACCATCCTCCAGCTGCTCCCCGGTCGCCCCAGCTATCCGGCGGCAAGGAGCCTACAAAGGGAAGGCCTGATCCTCTCACTTGCAACAACAGAGAAATGAGCATAATGGAAGCTCCGGCGAGAAAGAAGTTTTGGGGATAACCAGATGAGACCCCTCTTTCCTTTTTATAGGCAGGAAGACCCAAGATGAGCTATCGGAGCTGAGAGTCCCGAGATTCGAACACCTGTCCCACGCCTCCACATGGCTCCTCAGGATAGACGCAGCGCCCCACTGCGCGCCAAGCCCACCACTGGACTTACGACGTGTACGAAGATCTCCTCCTGATCCCGGATCACTGTCATTTAATATGGGTGATCGCCAGCCAGCACCTCGAAAACTGGCGGATCCAGAGTATCGTCCTTCGGAAGCGACGTCCGCCAATGGCGGCGATTGCGTGCGCGACGAAATGACCTGCGTGGGAAAAGAGCACCTTCTGGAAAGCTCTGACGCAGCTTTATTCCTCCCACTGTGCCATATCATCGATTCTGGTGAAATCAAAACCAAATCGCCTGCGGAGCGGCAGGATGTTGACAGGAGGGCAGAAAGCGCGAAGATCTATTTCGTCGACCGGCCCCAGCCGACCCATTTTGCCCGTCGGCCTCAGCCGACCTATTTCGCCCGTCGGCCCTAGCCGACCCCTTTTCGCTCGTCGGCCCTAGCCGATCTACTTTGTCCGTCGGCCCTAGCCGACCTATTTCGCTCGTCGGCCCTAGCTGACCCATTTTGCTTATCGGCCCTAGCGATCTACTTTGTCCGTCGGTCCTAGCCGACCTATTTCGCTCGTCGGCCCTAGCCGACCCATTTGTTTATCGGCCCTAGCCGATCTACTTTGTCCGTCGGTCCTAGCCGACCTATTTCGCTCGTCGGCTCTAGCCGACCTACTTTGTTCATCGGTCCAGGCCGACCTGTTTCGCCTATCGGCCCGAGCCAATACATTTTCCTAGTCTCAGATCAAGGATGGCCCAAGGGTATCAGCGATCCATGGGCCGCTCACCATTGAGGCAAGACACACAACGGTGAAGTCACGCAAGAAAAACACTCAGATAAAAACAGGAAATTCCTTTGCTACGAAACGTCAAACAAATGTCTAAAAGGGCGAGATACAAGAGCGGCTCCTAAGAACCAGGAGCCCCACCGGCTTTGGGAATACCCTCAGTCACATCTGCAGGAGCACGGCTAGATTCGCCCTTCTCTGATATTTTGCCCCCTCTGTGACAGTTTGCGACCGTCCCTCGGAGGCTACGGCTTCGCTGGGACCAGGGGCGCCGCCAGGCTCAGCGTCAGAAACATCGACATATTCATCTTCGTCTTCTTCTTCGGACTCGCCGTCTTCGGAATCTTCGACGCTCAGAAAAGAAAGGTCCCATTCCGGGTGCCCACTGAGTATCCTCTGCTTGCACTCTTCCATCCCGTGATGGAACGCGTCTACGCTCATAGCGTCTGCCTCCCCTTAAGTATGGCGAGCTGCGTGTTGGCCTCAACGGCCCGTTTCTCGGCCTCTGCAACTTGGGCCCGCAAAATGATATTTTGCTCCTCGAACTCGCTAGCCCACGTCTCGAGCTCCGAGCTCCTATCGCGAGCGGACGCTAGCTCACCTTGAAGAGCCCGAACCTCCGACTCCATCTTTGCCATCCGAAAAATCCAAAATCAAATCAGCATTGTGAGAACCCAGCAGGAAAAACAAAAGAGTAAAATAAGAGCGTACCTCCCCCTCTCGCTCGGCCAACCTTTTGGCCATCTCTTCTGCCTCGCCCCTGGCTCTCGTCCTGTCAGCCCCAATCAGCTCAACCCTCTCCTGCAGAGTGCCGATCTTCAGCTGTCTAGCTTCGGCATCTCTCCGGGCTTGGGATAACTCAGCGCTCACCCGAGCTATCGTCCCCTGGTCCCACCTAGCACTCTCCTTCAAATGGGCGATTTTGCCATCACGTCGTTTCAGTTTCTCCTCCACTTCGCCGAGCATCCTCGCCAAACGCCTTCTTTCCTCGTCGGCCTCTCTCCTCAGCCGACTTATACTTTTCGCCGTGTTCTCGCCGCATCGCCGCCACCTCTGCGGAATGTTTTGATTCAATCCTAGCCAGCTCCAGGCACGCGTCGTCGTTCTTCGCCAGGAGTCCCTGCAGCTCCTTTACTTTGCGCTTTTGCTTGGACACCTCGTCCACGGCAGCCTGATGTGCCGCCCTTGCCCCTTCAAGTTCTTATCCATCGTGTCCATGAGCTCTTCAAACTGCTCAGACACCTTCAGCCGTGACTGGAGCTCGGCATTCTCCCTCCGAGCCTGGACACTGGCCCCCGTCGCCAAACTCAAGCGCCAGCAAATCGCCCGGGAAAGCAAAACACTCTGCAAAGGCAAAAATTAAATAAGAGCCCACGATGGGGTCAATCGAGAAACATCTATCGCACAAGAAAAGTAACTCACCCGCGAGGCATAGGCCCGGGTCATCCTCATCAAGGTTGTGTTATCGATGTCGGGAAGAAGATGAATACTCTCTGCCATGCCTTGCTGCCCAAATGCAGCGTCGACCAACCCTAGGTCGGCAAACTTGTCCGCCGAAGGATCCGCACCCGGATACAGGGCCGACCTTATCATAGCAGAGAATGCCTCCTCAATGCTAGCGTCCGAGCTACCGAATGGGCCAACCCCGCTGAAGGACCAGCCTGGGCGGCCTCCGCCTGAGAGGCCTTCAACCTCCTGGCCTCCTCTACCAAGGCCCTGGCTTGGGTTTCCTCAGATAATTCAGCCAGCCCAAGCGCCAGCCTCTCCAAAACCTTTTTCGAAGAAGGTCCCAATACGGAGCTCTCGCCTTGCCGCATCTCCTCCTCCGACGCCCTTCCTCAGTAACCACCATTTGAGTCTCCGCCACCGGGCCCTCCAAGGTCCCGGCTTGTTCCGCCACCTGCATCTCCTCTGCAGGCTCCCCTGAGCCTCCCCGGCTGCAGCTACCGCCTCACCCTCTTCCGTCGGAGCCGACGGCGATCCCTCGGGGGTGTAGGCTCCTCGGCGATGACCGCCTCCGCCAACTCCATCGCTGTTTCCTCTTTTAAGGGGGGCGCGGTCGGAAGAGCCATCGGAGCCTCATCCGAGCTATCTGAAATCTCCAACACAAAGGGTCGGGCGCCATAACCGCCCTCCCCGGATCCTCTCTCGCCCCCGGCGCCTCTGCAGCGACTGCTCCAGCACCCGGCGGACTCCTTGCGGATGTATGGGCCCTCTTTTCGGGCCGGCTACTATCCACGCCGCCCCCTTCCCCCGGGCATTTTCCTCTCTTCCTCTTGGAGAGGCTCGACAATGCCGACCTTGCGGTTGCCACATCAAAGCACACGTGCTCAGGTCCGAGCACATTAATCGAGAAAAATGAACTGCATGAAAGGGACTCACCTTGCGGGTCCAAGAGGCTGAGCCCGGCTGCGAAGAGGGCCCCCTCTGATAGCAGGTCATTAGCCGAAAACACCTGCCCGTTGCGGAGGACGTCCAAGTCCTCCTCTTCCTGCGCCGACAAGGCCGGATGCGTCTCCGCATCCCTTACAACATCCCCCCATCTCCGAGGGAAGTCGGAGCCGACGTTCCCCTCCGCGATGACAAACCGACTCTTCCACCCCTTAATGGAAGAGGGCTTATCCGCGATTACGTTGAAGGATTTCCGGGGCCCGATGTAGGGCCACTCCGATCTCCTCCTGGGAATCAGGTGGTAGCAGGCGCGGAAAGAGGAAGGGTGGCAACGATCCGAATCTGGTGGCACATCGAGATGAACCCGATGACATTCCGCCAACTGTTCGGAGCCACCATTGACGGGCTGATGTTGTAGTGGGTCATGATCTCCTTCACCAGGGGATGGAGAGGAAAACGAAGACCCGCCTTCAAACTGTCTTCGTAGATGAAGACCCCGGACTCTAAATCTCGGGTAACCCTATCTTCGGGTTCCGGCGCCCGTAAGACGATGTCCAAGGGCAAGCCATACCGCTGGTGAATCCTCCCCAAGTCCTCAGCAACGATCTCGGAGGCCACATCGTCTGGGCTCATCGTCATTGAAAGAGGTACCAAACGAAAGCAATAAGCGTCGAAGAAGATGAAAGACCAGAACCCTCTTGAAAGCAAAGCGAGAAGACGCCGAGCGCACGCGCACACATATGTATATATAACGACAGTGCGGCCGCCACTTCGCTTCTCCACCAAGGGAGCCTCCCTAAAAAGGTGGGGTGTCCCATCCTAGGCATCCCAAATCGCCTCGACAAGCGCCCAATCGATCGGGATTCGGGGCGTGGCACGATCCCAGCCGTCGCTCGCGAGGGAGCCTTAGCCCCGAGGGCAAGATGGCCCTGTCGCATTAATTAAGGCATCATTGCGCAAGCCGGTTAAACCAAGACGTCCCATCCAAGACGCGCTATTCGAACTCGTACTCCCTACGCCCGAACCTACGCTTCGAACTAGGGAGTGGAGGGCATGTGTTGAGGGGTAAAATCGTTATTACATTAATATCTGTGCGAGGCGGTCAAGGCTAGCCCCCTCCCTTAACCCTTCCGGGCTTCCATAGCTCGGCCCTTCCGGGTTTTCATAGCTCGACCCTTCCGGGTTTCCATAGCTTGGCCTTCCGGGCTTCCCTAGCTCAGCCCTCCTGGGCTTCCCTAGCTCGGCCCTTCCGGGTTTTCATAGCTCGGCCCTTCCGGGCTTCCCTAGCTCGGCCCTCCTGGGCTTCTATAGCTCGGCCCTTCCGGGCTTCCATAGCTCGGCCCTTCCGGGCTTCCCTAGCTCGGCCCTCCCGGGCTTCCCTAGCTTGGCCCTTCTGGGTTTCCATAGCTCGGCCCTTCCAGGCTTCCCTAGCTCGGCCCTCCCGGGCTTCTATAGCTCGGCCCTTCCGGGCTTCCATAGCTCGGCCCTTCCGGGCTTCCCTAGCTCGGCCCCCTCCGGGCTCCTGTAGCTCGATCTCTTCTGTAGCTCGATCTCTTCTATGGCTCGGTTCCATCAAGCGATCCACAGCCTAACACCTACCTCCGCGGAACTTGACGCGGGAGAGCCCTGGCCTATCAGAACGGCACCCTAGACAAAGAATCATGTCGAAACGTGGCCTAAAGCCTACCATAACCGCCCTGGGCCTACCTGACCGGATCTCGAGATGTCAAGGAGCTCTCCCAGTCGTCGATCTTTGAACAAACAGGGTACGGACTATAACGGCCCCATAACGGCCTGATTCTATCCGTCTCCGTGTCGTAACAACCTCCGAACCTTCCAGAAGGCGCTCAAATCCCGATGACAGTCTATAAGTATCAGATTCACGGATTCTCTCAGGTACGCGACTCTGGACGCACAAAAAACTCTGGGCTCGCTCCTCTCTCCCGGCAGCTCATCGGTGCTCTGCCCCTCCTAGAGCTTCCGATTGGCCGCCCCCTGGAGAGGTCTCCCGGAGAGATCCACCTCCCCACTGTCTGGTTGATCGCCGATTTCCTCTTCACTGACTTGAGCGTCGGAGGGTCTTCCGCGGAGGGCCACCCCCGGCGTCCCCCCGTGTGCGGACGCCCTTTTTGCAGGTCCGCCACCCTCTTCCTGGAGATCGACCGCGCCCGAGTCGGAGGACGGATCCCGGCGGCAACAGTATATATTATAATTATGATATATTTTACATTATATATATATATATATGGTTATTAATATTATGATACTATATATTAATTATATATAATATAAAGTAATATTAATATTAATATTAATATTTTTATAATATTTAATTATGTTAAATAGTTCTAATATTATTTACTTATAATATATTATATAATTTATATTATAATATTTAATTTTATAGTATTACATACTTTATATAATATATAATTATAATAATTATTATATATTTATAATATACATGGATCTATATGGATTTTGGAGCCATCTCATTTTTTTATCTTTAAGATTTATGAAATATGTGGATCCAAGGATGAAAAAAAGATCGAATGTAGGCTTGGTTATATTCGAAAATAGCTAAATCTAACTCGTATAATATATTCTATTATTGTCTGTTAATATATATTTTATATAATATTATTAATAATAATTTGTATCATATGATATAAAATAATATAATTAATATATATATATATATATATATGTTATTATATTTAAAAATTTGCTTTACTTTGGTTTCTTTTTAATTTAAAAAATAAGGATATTTTTTAAATTATAATATGTTCACTATTTAGATTTTCGATAATTCGACTTGGGCAATCAAACATATCAATATGAGATACCCAGTAATCTATAGATTACTATACAAACTAATATGAGTATCGTACTTGCCTAATCATTTAAATTTTAGGAATCATATGCTTGGCAATATGATATAAGGATAAAATCTTGCATTTCATGAACCAAACAACCTCTAAAGTGCATGTTTGATGATTTTCTATTACATAACGAACCCAAGGTGGGTTTAATGATCCTTTGTTTAGCTCAAAATTTTGAGCTTTTTTTCTTTTGTTTCCTCATCCATTATTATTTTAAAAAGTCAGTTATAATTTTTTTAGGTGAAGAAAGAGCATCCAATGTGCATCATCTGACTTTGCTCAAAAGAAAAATTAGAAAAGATATTCAAGCATTCCACCATTGGGCCGTCTGGAACTTGGTTCTAGGATGTTTATCAAGATTTTATAAGGCTCTATATGAAAAAAAATCTTAAGTAATACTTATATAATATTCTCATGATATAACAATTATCTACTTTTGCCATTAATCCTAATATTGACACATTGCTTGCTTCATTAGAGCTCAATTAATATGCATGGATAGCAGTAAATCTTTCGATACCGCATGACATTTGATTTTTAACAGCATTTTCCTCTTAGCCAATATAGCATGTTGTCACTCATATGGCAATATTAAGTCATTGTTATAAAATTAATTCACCTTCTTTATGTTGAACTTTGCAATAAGATATAGTATTGATACATGGCACTCATGAGCTATATTATAGTTTACTTTCAATGGGCCACATCCAATGAACATAGTGAAATTTTCATGCTCTTACCTGTAAATGGACAAAATCTTTATCAGCCAACACAAGTTATGTAGTAGCCTTTATCATCTATTGCACGTCTAGAATGAACTCTAATCCCTAGTGCTTGTGTAATTTTTTGTGCTAATATGAATCTAGAGCCATAATTATAACCTTAATAAACATGCATATATTTCCATGGCTTACCTAATTTTTTTTTATCCAATAACTTAACATCTTATCCTAATTCATCCTCAAATATTCCTCATATAATTTCATGAAAAAAAATAAGAATAGAAAGGACAAATTCATCTACTCTAAAATAAAATCACTGCAACTTTGAAAGATTCAAACAGCTTGCCCTTTCAAGTAACCATTGCAAGAAATTACCATCATTTCATCCATGAGAACTCATAAAAATTCAACCATAAAAATAATTGTCAACATATCTTTGTTAGAAATACTTGCATTGTACTCTTGATTTTTCAGCTTACAGTTTGCTCACGACTGAAATAAAAACTTTTTTCTCTCTTCATTTTTGAAGGTGTTTTCTCTTGTATCTACTCTTTTAAAAAAAAAAATAAAAAAGGGCTAAGAAAGTCCGAAAAGTCATGATGAAAGAGTTTTTGATAATTATCAAATGGTTATCAAAACTTCAGCATATGTTTTCTTTTTTAAAAGAACCAATAAAAGGTTAAGAAAGTTTGGAAAGTTATCATGGAGTTTTTGTAATAATTAAATAGTTATCAAACTTAGAGCATACGTTTGTAGACATGCAAGTCTTGATATCCTAGCAATATCGGACAAAATTTCATGCTACTCTCAATTACTTTTACTGTACTAGAACAATCTTATACTTGAATTTTTTATCATGTTTCCAAAGTAGGCTTAAAGAACACTTAAAAGGATAACTTTGTGGTGCCATTCAACCCATTGATTATCGGCATTCGAGCCAATCTTTAGAGAGTTCATAGTGCCCTGATTCGACATGTTTACAGAGAAGCCAACTCTGCGGCCGATTGGATAGCCGCCAAGATTACCGATCACTCTAGTTCTGGAGCTGAAAACAGGATGATACATGCCCTCTTATTTTGACCCAAATTTTGTACTCTAATATATAAAACTTGACTCATCCTAAATTGATGTGATAAAAAAAGGGCTAACTTTGCGTCCAACCTCAAAGAGTCCTTGACTCACTTCATCTAGGTTGCAGCATATTGTTTACAAAGCTAGAAAGGTATGAAACTATTCATGGTCACATATTTTCCTTGCCCATTCAACATAACAATCAAAAGTAACTCCTATTTTGAAATTACTCAATGATGTGCTCAAGATCATCATGTAATTAAAAGGTAAGTGACAAGAGCCAAAATAGACTCCTTCCATCATCAGCCATCTAAAAATGTAATGATAACAATTGACCTTGAAATTGATAAGTTGCGAATGAAAGAGATGGTAGCGTACAAGGAGAGAGGCGGATAAAGCATCCGTAAGGAGCAAAAGAACATAACGACTGTTGAATGTATTTCAATGTAGGCTTTGAATGCTCAAATCAATAAAAAAATAAAGATGATCAAGAATGAACATTACAGCGATGTTCTTATTGATAAAAAAGATAAAAAGAAAAGATGAAGGAGAAAGAGAGCACCTCCTAAATCAAATGGTGTGGTACGATAATACCATATTTTTTAGCCTGTAAGGTTGAGCTTATTTTTTAGACTGTTTCATATTTTGAATAGGGCCAAGCTTAAGCACAATAAGTCCACCCAATCTAACCAAAAAATTTATATTATATATAATACTATATTTTTATATGTATATATTATTTTTGTATGTAAATAATTAAATAAAATAAATTTTTTGAACATACTAAGAGAATAAATCATGTTAGAAAGCTTTTGCTAGTGTGCGCTTCATATTTCAATAACCAAATAGGAGTTTAGATTTTGTTATTGGGTACAAAAGTTAATCACGATGGACATCACATATCTTTAGTTTAATCCAATTCAACCATATTCGACTTAGGTAGTGTTTGAAATAGGGGATAAGAGGGGATATCCAGGGGATGTTCCCTCTTATTCCCAAAAGCCATAACTATAAGGGATAGCTAGGAATAAAGTTAACCAAAGGGATAATCCATGGTTAACCATGATTAACCATGGGATATCCCCTCAATTTATTCCCTAGAGAATGCAGGAATAGCTGGTTATCCCTCCAAATAAGAGTAAAAAAAAAGTTATCCTATGGATTTACCTTTTTACATTTGATATGATCAATGGGATAGCCAAGGGATATCCCTAGGGATAGCCAAGGGATATCCCTAGGGATAGCCAAGGGATATCCCTAGGGATAGCCAAGGGATATCCCTAGGGATAGCCAGGGGACAAACTCTATTCCATACATTTATCCATGGATAATATTTTTTCTATCAAACACTACCTTAATTTCAAACCTAGTCCAATTCAGATCGATGTCTCAAGTAGTCCCTTTTACGTTTAGTCAAGCCCATGCCTACCCTTCTTTGGTATGATGGGAAAAAGACCTACCTAAATTCCTCATGGATATATGGGTAACATAAATTTTATGCTCTCCGGTTTTTCAGGTCCTTGACTCTAGGAAGGTTTCTCCTCTGGACAATGAAATGCTTATCAAACCTATCACTGGTGATGAGGTTCGTGTGGCTCTATGGGAGCTTGGGGAGGATAAGGCCCGGGACCTGATGGTTTCCCTCCGTTCTTCTTCCGTCAGTATTGGGACATTGTTGGTTAGGAGGTGACTCAGGCTATCCTTTTTGTATTCCAAGCCAAGGTCATCCCTGTGGATTGGAATCGGACTCTCATTACCTTAGTGCCCAAATATTATGATGCTTCCCTCCCCCAGCACTTTCGGCCTATCAGTCTCTGCACTACGCTGTATAAGGTGTGTGCTCGTCTGCTTACTAACCGTCTTCGCTTGGTGATGCCTCGTCTTATAGCTACGGAATAGGGGGCGTTTATCAGAGGGCGCAGTATTTCGGACAACGTTCTTATTGCTCAGGAGTTTATGTATGATCTTCAGAGAGCCCCAGCTAGACAGTGCCTTATGGCGGTCAAGTTGGATATGGAGAGAGCCTATGATAGACTTAGTTGGACATTTCTCCACTACTCCCTGCAGGAGTTTGGTTTTAATGATCAGTTTATCGATTGGATTATGGCTTGCATTCGAGGCCTTCTTTCTCATTGATCGTTAATGGAAATCTGACTGACTTTTTTCACTCATCGGTAGGGCTGCATCAGGGATGTCCTTTATCCCCTCTGCTGTTTATTTTGGCTGCTGATGATCTTTCCCGTGCCCTCTACCAAGCTCAGGCTGACCATAGTATTGCTCCTTATATGACCTGCCCTGGGGGTCCTGTGATCTCTCATTTATTCTTCGCTAATGATTGTATTTTGTTGGGGTTGGCTACCTCAGCCAATGCTTCTTCTTTTGCTGATATCATCCAGCGTTATTGTCAGGCTTTGGGCCAGAAGGTCAATGTATCCAAGTCTTCTATCTGCTTTAGCCCGAAGACCTCCAGAGCTTCTAGGGAAGTCATTGTCCAATTGTTGGGTATCCTGACTCAGACTGATCGTCTCCAGTACTTGGGGGTTCCTATGACTGGCTGACATCCCCGTTGTGCTGACTTTGCTGACCTTGAGCTGCGGGTTCGTCAGCGTATTGAGGGGTGGCAGGTTACGGGTTTATCTATGATGGCCAGGGTCACTATTATCCGATCTGTCCTTTCCTCCCTTCCTATATATCTTCTTTCCAATGCTGTCATCCTGATCTCCTGTCTTAGGAGGATTTAGAGATGTTTTAGGGACTTCCTTTGGGCCTCAATGCAGGATGGGCATGACATTCACCTTATGTCTTGGGAGAGGGTTTGTATGCCGATCCAAGAGGGCGGGCTTGGGATCCAGTCTTTGACTGTCAGAAGGGAGGCCCTTTTGGCCAAGCATGCCTCGCGATTCATTCTGGAGCCACAAAGTCTATAGAGCTCCTTTATGCGAGCGAGATATGGTGTTTGGTCTTCCACCTCACATACTCAGCCTTCTCGTCGGTATTCTTCCTTCTGGAAGGAGGTTTGTCGATATGGTAGCTCCATTATGGAAAACACATCGTGGATGATTGGAGATGGCTCTTCCATTGATTTTTTCAGGATACCTGGATTTCTGACATCCCTCTATCTCGTTGGCCCTCCTTCGTTAGTATTGATGTCCCTACTACTATGAGAGTGAAGGAGTTGATCTCTCCTAACCCTTCCTCTTGGAGTGCTCCGCTGGTGTCCCGATTTTTTGGAGAAGAGCTTTCTCGTCGGATTCTGTCCATTCCGCTTATATCGGGTATTTTCCCAAATTGTAGACTTTGGCGGAGATCCTGCTTTCCTAAGGCCCCCACTAAGGATCTTGTGAAGATCTTCAGGCCTCAGTCTCAGGAGCCGGTGGATGCTGCTTGGATCTTGAAGCTTCCCATTCTCCCCAGGGTTCAGCTCTTTTTATGGAAGCTTCTGTGGGAATGTCTGCCTACCTGTGCTATGCATGTGAGGAGGGGATTGCTTATCCAGCCTATATGTCCTCTATGTGGGTTGGAGGAGGAGTCTACTGGTCATGCCATCTTCTCTTTCCTAGAGTGGGGCGGATCTGGCAGTCTGTTGGTTATTATTGTAGATTGGATCATATGGGCTCTCAGTGTTCCCTTTTCTTAAATGACCTCGGAAGGCCCCTCAGTACAATTGTGCCCTATGGGCTTCTACGGCTTACCAGATCTGATTGTCTAGGAACCAGATGATTTTTTCTGATGACAGTATATCTTTTCACATGATCATAAGGAAAATCCGATCCCTGGCATCGGACTGTGCCCGTGGCTTCTATTCTGGTGGTTTTGACTCTTCTGGCCCCTGGGGCTCCCCTGCTGCTTCGGCAGCGAACCGGCATACGGTTTACATATCTTGGGAGCCCCCCTCCAGGGTTTGTCAAATCAACTTTGACGGAAGCGTCCGGGGCAGATTAGCGGGATCAGCTTATGTCATCCGTGGGCCGGAGGGCGACCTACTGGCGGCGGGAGGATTTGGAAGTCTGGACTCCTCTGTCCCAATGGCTGAGCTCTATGCTGCTTGGGTTGGCATCTCCTTCGCCATTCAGTCTCTTCATGCCCACAACCTCATTATTGAGGGAGACTCCTTGACTGTTATTCGATGGTTGCGGAGGGATCATGGCTCCCTTGCCCCTGCCATTCCGCTCTTACATAATATTTGGGCCATTTTGAGGGTGGCCCAAGGAGTTCAAATTCGCCATACCTATCGTAAACTAATTACGGCTAATTGGGTGGCTTCCTTTGTGGCTCACCACTCTAGGTTTTGGAGGTGGAGGCAGGTGATCCCTTTCCTTTTGTTTTACAGCAAATTATGTATTCGGATGTTCAAAGGCTGACTCGTACCCGTATTGTATGATCACCCGATTATAACAAAAAAAACAACATAAATTTTATAAGAATCTTATGGTTAAACTATACGTTTGGTCCTCAAATTTTCATCCAAAATTTATTTCAACTCTCAAACTTCTAGCCGTTGCCGTTTAGTTTCTTGTTATATTTTAAAATATTACATTTTTGATATTTCATCACGTAAAGTTGACAAATATATTACCTGCCAACCTATCTAAATGTTTAGATCAATTTAATTGAGCCATGTAATAAAAATATAGTACATTCTCCATTAAACTACTTGAACAACCCAAAGTTTAAGAATCGAGACGATAATTTCACCCAATTTCATGGAAAAAATTTTGTACACTGCATTCGGTGCAGTAAATCCTACATGGGCTGCACCGTTCCTTCTTATTGGTCCATATACTTATGACACCATTAAAAAATATTAAGACAGCTTTACGACATCTCGAGAGAAAAATTTACGATACCCTAGTTTTAAGCTTACGACACCATAGTTATAAAATTAAGACACTCGTTCAGAAAGCAAAAAAAAATTACGATACCCCAGTTGTAAACTTACAACATCGTGGTTATAAAATTACGACACCCCTTCAAAAAATGTGTCTATACATACTTTTTTTTTAAAAAAAATGAACGAATATTAATACACGTCACGTCAAAATTTAAGATGATACCTCAGTTTTAAACTTACGACAACGTAGTTATAAAATTAAAACACCCATTAAGAAAGTCAAAAAATTATATCCGTAGTTATAAAATTACGACACCCACTGTCTATACACAAATTCTAAAAAAAAAAAAGCTAAACGGTATTAATACATGTCAAATAGTTTTTTTTTGGAATTTGTGTAAAGACACGTTTTCTAAGTGGGTGTCGTAATCTTATAACTATGATCTTAACTTTACGATTGGGATGTCATAATTTATTTTGCTTTCTGAACGAATGTCTTAATTTTATAACCACGTATCGTAAGCTTAAAACTGGGTATTATAATTTTTTTCTCGAAATATCGTAAAGCTATCTTAACATTTTTTAATGGGTGTCGTAAGTATGAGGACCAATAAAAAAGAGCGATGCAGTCTACGTAGGACTTGCTACACTGAATGTGGTGTACAAAGACTTTTCCCAATTTTATTGTCCATGAATCGGCCCAAACTCTTCATACCCACGACTATAGGTAGGCACTCATGGGTCGTTCCAGGCACGGCCCAGTAAATCGTGCCGTACCGGGCTCGAAAATTTTTTTCGTTGACCCGGCACGGCACGCCCATGACGGGCCTGGACCATTCCAGCCCAGGTAGGGGGTTTGGCATAGATATAAAAAAATTTGTAAAAAAAATATTTTTTTATAAATTAAAAAATTATTAGAATAAAGAAATTTTATTAATATGAAGCCATCTTAATAGTGGGGGATTTGGCATAGACCCCAACCAGTTTATTAATTTAAAATTAAAATGGTACATAAGGGGGGGGCTAGACATGACCTCCAGAATAGAATATAATAAGAAAGGAGAAAAAAATAATGATGACTCTTTAAGTTTTTAACAATTTAAAAAATAAAAATATACAATTATAAAAATAGAAATGACTCACTCATCAGTCAATAAGTAGTATTTGTGTCATCATCATCATCGCTGGTTAAGTCATGTTCACCTTTATCTTGAAGTCTTGCTTCAGCATCCAACCAATATTTGAAGCAGATAAGCATCTCAACTGTCTCGCCAGTCATCCTACTTCTCTTTTCGTCCATAATACGTTGACCTGTACTGAAAGCGGATTCCGATGCTACTATGGACATCGACACAACTAAAATATTTCGTGCAATGGCAGACATAACAGGATATTGATTTCTAACACTCTTCCACAAGCTAATACATCTAGACTTTCTATTTGATTTTCATATGAAGATCGTTTCGTAAATAAAATTCTAATTCATTACTTAAAGATGATGAAGAAGATGAAGCATGTGTGTGTCTTCTAATGAATGAAAAAATAGATGACGAATGAGATATAGAAGAATAAAAGCTTTGAGTAGGTATTCTAGATCCAAAATTTTATCATTATATAAACCATAAATATCATTAAGAAGTCGTGTTACCTCATCTTTAGCAGGTTCAGGATTTTGATTCGTGTTTTCATAATATTGATCAATTAAAAAAATTACACCATTTAATTTAACTATAGGATCAAAAACAGCAGCTAAGTTATACAATGGACATATCCTATTCCAATATTCATTCCATTTAGTTTCCATATTATGTATAATAGGCATTAAAACTTCATGATATCTATATCTTTAAATTTTTCACTAATTACATATGCTTTTTGTAAAAATGAACAAGAAGTTGGATAAGAAATACCTGAAAGAATATTTGTAGCATCATAAAAAGTAACCAAAAAATCTTCTAAAATTTTACCTTGATGCCAACCAACTTTAGTCAATGTAAATCCTAATCCATGCTCATTAATATAAGCACTAATAAGTTCTTATATGGATATGCATCATGTATCATAGTATAGGTACTATTTCATGTATCATAGTATAGGTACTATTTCAACGAGTTATTACATCAAGTTTAAATTTTTTAAAATGTTAACCATGATCTACACATAATTGTTTAAATTCTTGAAGTCTTAACCTTG
Organism: Calamus simplicifolius; assembly: GCA_900491605.1. Classification (NCBI taxonomy): domain Eukaryota; kingdom Viridiplantae; phylum Streptophyta; class Magnoliopsida; order Arecales; family Arecaceae; genus Calamus; species Calamus simplicifolius. Next base: position 491,942 of record UESW01004505.1, read on the forward strand.
AAGCATGAATAAAAGAAATTGTATTTCTAATTTTTGAAATAACTTCTTAATTATGTTCATGCCAGATTGAGCATAAAGATTTAATATATGGCATGCACATCTAATATGAAATAATTGTCCATCTAAAATGGGATACAAAGAGTCGTTTAATAATTCAACAACAGAATTATTATTAGATGCATTATCAAAAGTAATTGACATTATTTTATTATTAATATTATATGAGCATGCGGTTTGATAAATAATATTTAAAATTTGTTGTCCCGAATGCGGAAAATCAAAAGCATGAAAAGCAATAATTTATTTATTTAATTGTTAATCATTATTAATATAATGAGCAGTAATAGCAATAAAACAATTACTACCTGCCGACCAAATATAAGTTAAAAAAATTTTAGCATTTAAATTTGAGAGGCTTTCAGTTAAACTTTGTTTCATTGCTAAAAAGTTTGTCATATCCACTCTTCTAAAGGTATGACTACTAGTTCTTCTATAAGCAGGTTGTAGGCCTAATTGAACATATCTTTCAAAATTATAAGATTCAGATAAACTAAAAGGTAATTCATCTTGAACTATCCATCTTACCAGTAATTTTCTCTGATTTTCGTGGTTATATGCAAAATTACCTACAAGTGATCCCTCTTGTATATTAAGGATACATTGCTGATGGGAATCATGCATCCTATGAGTCTCTTGATTCTTTTTAAATGCCATGTTCTCCCAGTACTAGAACAACGGTAAAGTTTTGCACATTTTTACATTTTGCTTTATAGACTCCATCAACCATAATTCTATCGAAATCAATCCAAACATTACTAGTCCTCTTATAAGAAGAGGTTTGACATTCACTTACACTGGCTCTAGAGGGAACTTGGAGTTGGGATTGGGGTTGGGGTCCTTGGGGATTAGTTTCCTCACCCTTAAAAAAGGGTGCATGTTAAAATTACTTTCGTTAAAAGATGTAATAATTTTAAAAAAATAAAAAAAAAAAAATCCACAAAAAGGAATTAAGAAAAAATCAAAGGTGGAGGCATGGAGCCGAGATTTGTGAGCTCCTCTTGCGCTCTCGCCTCTCAACAAGAATTGAGATTGCAGCACTTGACTACTTGCTTGAACTACCACTTGCAATACTTACTAAAATACTTAAAACTAAAAATTAAATTACTAATCTACTAGACTATTTATAGAAATCCTAATTTTTTTTTTAAAAATATCTTTTAATATAATTAAAAAATAAAATAATCTAAACCCTCCTAACGTTTATAGCCATAAAATGATCTAAAATGGTCTAAACCCTTCCATCAGGCCTCGTGAACACCCAGCAGGTCAGTCACGCTCACGCATTTCAAAAGCGATGGAAAGAGCAAGACACCGTGTCGGTTGGGCAGCGTCCTGGATGGGGCAGTGAGGAAGAAAAGCGGAGCCGCCCAAGGGATCCGTGCGCGAGTATCGCCGCTCCCGGAGCCCAGTATTAAACATCTATCGGGATATCCGCTGCGGCGTCCCTGTTCCGGATCGTGGGTTGGTAACGTGGCGGGGCCTCGCGCCCTCCCCTGGTGGGGAATCCCCTCCCATGCCAAACCCCCCACGACACGGATGGAATCCATTCCCTCTCGTTGAGCCGCCGCTGTCGCTTGCGATCCACGCCTCTTCTACTGCCTTCTTGTCGGATCCCGCTCGCTCCCTCGCCGACGCGACCAGAGCCCCTCCATCCGCCGCCCGCGGCCACTACCATGAGCGGATGCCCTAGGCGGTGCCACCTCTCGGATCTCGTCGGCAGATCCACCCACTACTCGCTCTCGAATGGACGCTGCTTCTCGGCCCGCCGTTGTCATCGACAACGGAACCGGGTAAACTTTTCTGACGATCAGAACTCTTCTCATCCGTATGACGTGGGGTTTGACTTGGATTGACTCGTTTCTTTCTTCATTTTTTTTTTCAAATTTTAGTGTTTGCTCTTGTTTTGGTGTTTGAGCATGAGCTTAGTGTTAGTTTCATTTCGGTTTTGACTCGAATGGTCGGGATGTCGGGAATTGCTTAGTAGTGGAGTTGCGAGTGGTCAAAGAGCTGAGTTGGAGGGATTGGGAACTGGGAATGTGGAAGATCTAGTTAGAATCTAAACTTCTTATCGTTGATATTCTTGGGACATGCGTTAGGTGTCTGGTTCGGTGCTTTATGTGTGGTTGGAATAGATCGAGACGAGTCTCCAGTGTTATGGATCTAGGGAAACTAAGTTACGCTTTTGAGATTTATTTGATTGACTTGGAAAAGATGGAACAATGTATTCAAATGGCAAAATGGATCTCTAGCAAAAGCGAGGTGATTTTTAGATTAGCTTTTATGATTACCATTTTCTCTAGAGTTTGCAACATGTGTGATATGTTAGTGATGTCATGTAACTGCATCTCTTCTGACAGCTATACTTTCTTGACCTTGTTTGTGATACGGCTGTGCAACTAGTTAGTGTATTCTTGATTGAAAAGAAGGAAAGGATACAGTGTGAAAATATGTTGAGGTTTTGCCGGGTGTGTGATCCTTTACATGTTATATGCCACATAGAGACAATCTGAATGTTGCTTGAGAAGATTCAATTAGTGTTTTGCAGTTCTTAGACTCCCCATAACCCTTGTTAGAAGTCAAGGGAGCATTGATGGCGCCACTTGATGCTCCGTTCATAACCATGGATTGATGAACCGAACTAGCCAGTTTGAGCCAAATTGAACCTAACCAGCGGAAAACCAGTACAAAAATACTGTTTGGTTTGGTTTGGGGCCTAAATCGTTCAAGCCGGTTTGAGTATGGGGTGGGTTATGGGTGAGCTTGGTAGGATATGAGCTCTTGTGCGCTCACCTAAATAGGGAGATGTTTGCTGCGGTTTGGCATGGTTCAAGCTAGTTAGAATGTAGGGTGGGGGAAGGGTGGGTTGGTTGGGATATGGGCCCTCGTGATCACACTTAAATAGGGAAAGGGACAAGCTCTTGTGTTCTTTTTCATATATTTGCATTCAAAATCGTTTAAGTAAATATCATAAATCTTTTCTTTCAATTTACATAAGATTTCTCATGAAAATAAAAATACATCTTTCATTTGAATTTAACAAAAATATAAAAAAATAAATTCCTTGAGAATAAAAAGTCAACTATTCCTTTCAAAAATAAATTTGAAGAATTTCAAAAAAAATTAGTTTGAGAAATATCAAGTTAGGTTACTTCTACTTCAAATAAAAATTCTATAAAATCAATTTAGTTTAGAAATTATAGGTAAGCAAAATATTAAAAAATTATCTTAAAATATAATTTGTAATATTTTGGCCAATGCTTAGTAAAACTTTTGCAAAATTCTTAGATTTAAATAGGATCATAGTAACAATATGCCGACTTGATTCATAACTCATCGAAATAATAAAATTAAACTTACCATAAATCAATGTGAGGTTCATTATTATTGTGATCCTATGTAAGCTTGGAAATCCTGTAAATTTGACCAAGCGTTAACCAAAGTCTTATAAATTATGTTTGAAGATATTTTTTTGGTATTTTATTTTCACATTATTTCTAAGTTAAATTAATTCTTAGGATTTTTATATAGAGTGAAAGCATCCTAACTTGATACTTGCTATATTAAATTTTCTTAAAATTCTTCAAATTGTTCTTAAGAGGAAGAGTTGACTTTTTATCCTTGAGAAATTTGATTTTTTGTTATTTTTATTGAATTCAAATGGAGGATATTTCTCTTATTTGCATAAAAAAATCTTAAGTAGATAAAAAAGAAATATTTATAACATTTACTTAAATAATTTTGAACACAAATAAGAGAGAAGGAGGATAAGAGCTCGTGGGAGGCTTCAAAAAGGAAAAAAATTGAAATACTACGGAAAATAAGAGGAAAGGGGAAAAGTTGGCGTACTGATTCGAACTACTGATTCGTCGCTGGTTTGGTTTGGTACCAGTATGCGGTTTGGCTAACCTTGTTGATAACGATGCTAAGTGGTAAAAAACAGGGGATTGGAAAGGTCCTATATACCAAAGAGATGCACAAAAGGAAGCACTGTTAGGACGATTTTTGGAACATGTAATTGGGTAGAATGAGTAACTGCAAAGAAAAAATTGAAAAGATCCATAGCAGATTGTCAAAGAGTAAATCATTGAATAATGACTTAAATTCTAAAAGGAACACAATTGTTCCTGTGCCCACTTCTATGATTTGACCAATCCATTTTCTTTTGAATATAGTCCATGAAAACTTTACTTATCCATGTGAACTTCTATTTTAAACATATCTTGTTATTTTTTAATGAAATTTTGTACTGAACTTCATTTTTACAATACCATTTTAACCATCAGAGTCTAATCCAATGTCTACAATACCAACTTGTATCGATCCGTATCGACCATACCATATCATACTAGAAGGTATCGATATGGTAAGTTTCAGTATGGTATGGATCGAACTGACCCGTACCATCTAGTATTAACTAGAACTACCTCTGAAAAAAGAATGGCATCATTTCTCAGTACAGGTACCATGTTGTACCAACTTATATTATACCAAACCGTTAATGTATTGGTATAAGTCTCAATACTGGTTTTGTGGACTTTGGTCCGATCTTTTGTTTTGCTCCTAGTTTTAAACTTTGGGCTGCAGATCGATTTAATTCACCTGAATCTGAACCAAACTAATCTGTGACCTGATTTCAACCCTAACTTCGGGCCAAAAATCATGCCTTCATTGAAAAACTTCAGGCAATTGTGAGTTATGGATTAGTGTATGTTGAAGACAAATGGAACCCACTTGGATCAAATCCAAGTTAGTGCTATAAAAACCCATAACTAACTAATGATTTGCTGATTACAGTTGTATGGGTCTGTCAAATTTGATATGTTGGGTGTGAAGTAGTCTTAATCTATTATCTGTTGATTTTGATTGCTTTTTGGGCAGAGATTTTTATTTGAGTAATCCTGTCTAAAATTGATTTAGAAATCCAAAAAAATATTTAGTTTTTTGCTGCTATGTGGTCATTACCTTGCCATTCTCCATCACATGTCTTGGAGTATACTGTTGCTTTAAAAACTAGAGCAGAACAGGCGAATGCTGTTGAAAGTTTTGAACAGAAACTTGAAGGATGGTAATGGAAGATCTTATTCAATGAATGTTGAACTTTGCAAATTAAAACATCTTTGTCTGAATTTATGATGTGTGCATAACTAATATTTGTGAATAGTGAGTTGACAGATTTGAAGCATCAAGTGTCAATACAGAATTAGCCATAGAAGAGAATTGAAATAAAAGGGCCCACTCACCTTCTTAATTGAGGGAGAGTTTGTAAGTCCAAAGTAGAGGTGGTTCTTGGCTTATGGCTATACAAGACCTCCAAGGCCTTTGGAGGACATGATAAAGGGTTGATATTACTAAGAATATGCTAGCTAGATTATTGATTCTTTCTCCAAGGGCCTACCCTTTTTCTTCCACACAACAATCATGAGGCATTTTCGGCATCTGAAAGGATTTTTACGAAAAGAAACCCCCCATCCCAGGGGGCCACGTGCTGGCTCCATCTGTTCTCTAATTTTTCATGCAGCTGTTAAACAAAGAAGCAACATGAGTTTTTGGGTCCTGTATCTTGGTGCTTCTAAATCAGAAGGCATCAGCTGAGCAAGAAATTCATTATTCAATGAATTTGTTCATTATGTTTGGGTTATTCTAGGCCATTGCTGCTCAGTTAAATTTTGAATTCGATGGTGGAAAGTCCTTTTGCTTTCTTATAAAACCCTTTCTTTCCTTCCTCAATGAGAGGTGCTCGTCCTCTGTATGAAATACTGAATCCATGTGCCATTAAGTTATGTCTCATGACTGCTTCCTAAATGAGTCCTATAACATTACAAACAAAGAGTTGAAATATGCCTAGAAATATGTAGATTTGTGACCAAGATGCTTTGGAGGATCCCACTAACAGTTATGGATTGGATGAAAACTCTACTATTTCATGCTTAACCACTCAGAGTGAATGACAGTTATGGATCCCTTTGATAAGTTCGTTCATTTTCTTGCACTGACATTTCCATAGTCATAAGCAGCTCCTTTGTTTTGCTTATGCTTATCCATTTTAACAGTAAATATTTCTGTTTATGTTGACTATTTCTTTCATTTAGGTATACCAAAATGGGATTTGCTGGCAATGTTGAACCATGCTTCATCATCCCTACAGTAGTTGCAGTCAATGAGTCCTTTTTGAATCAATCAAGGAGTTCTAGCAAGGGAAATTGGCTAGCACAGCACAGTGCAGGCGTAATGGCTGATCTTGATTTTTTTATCGGAGAGGAGGCTTTGTCACGGTCTCGCTCTAGCAGTACATACAATCTTAGCTATCCCATACATCATGGTCAGGTACAATATATATTATCCAACTGTCATAGTTTTCTAATTTATGCAGTCCTTGTGAATAGTTTTGACGCAACAGTACAACTTTGCAGGTAGAGAATTGGGATACAATGGAGAGATTTTGGCAACAGTGCATTTTTAATTACTTGCGATGTGATCCAGAAGATCATTATTTTCTATTGACTGAAAGCCCACTCACCGCTCCTGAAAAACGTGAATACACAGGAGAAATAATGTTCGAGACATTCAATGTCCCTGGGTTGTATATTGCTGTCCAGCCTGTCCTTGCCCTTGCTGCTGGATACACTACTTCCAAGGTTGGTTCTAACAGCTAACTAAAACTTTTTTATTCCTCATATAGCAATATATATTAACATATATTTGCAGCTAAGATGATGTCTCTAATAAGCCTTCATAGAATTCCATTACTGGCTCTATTTTCAACAACTTAATGTGATATATAAGTAATAATGTATATAATTGGATCAGTCATCATGTTACAATATGTAACTACATCAAAACAAATGCTCTGATTATTTTAATTGATTGTAATGGTTGTGATGATATCACCTCTTTGTTTCATATGCTCTAGCACATGTTGTTTATATTATTATTTAAATTCGAAGTTGCTAAAACTATTATAGTTGTCAAATTTGTAAATATTTTTTAATGCACATGCTAAATGACCTCAAAACTTCAAATGAGTGTAGATGGGTGCTATTTTTTCTTTATTTTGAATACTAGCATATTTGGGTATTGCAAGAAGCATGCCTATTGGCATGTAGTTGCATGTGTCATGGCTTCAAAGTGCAGGAATGTATTTAGTAAGCTTGTGAGTTTAGCATTTGGAATAGTTGTTAATGCATTTTTGTGTATTTAACTATATCTTCCCATTCCTTTCTGATATTGAAGGCTTGGAAAATCGTGTCTTTAGTTTCAACCTATAAGCAAGAGTGCCAATTGGTTGAGTTGGTAAGGTCACTGGGTGTCGGATAACAGTAACTTGGATTGATGACAATGTCAACCCATTTCAGCCATGCTTCCGCTGTCCTAGTTCACAATAAAAGATTCAATCTTAAAGCATTTAAAATAAAATATGTGGTTCAGAAGATATTTCTATTGTTTCAGCTCTATTTCATTTTCCCAATGTGTCATCTTATTCGTCATGCTAGTTCTGACCTAATTTTACTCAAATCCTTTTCAGAGTATCCACGCTGAAAATTTATGCTTGATTGGATTATGTCATAATCTAAAGTAACAGTTGCGAACTCTGTACATTGTAAGTAGATAATTATTATAAAATTATTAGGATTTTAATCTCTCCTCCTAATTTGATGCCATTCTTTATTCTTTCTTTACTATTGATGATATAAAAGCAGATCTGACAATCTTATTGCTGAGATACCTTTTGTTCCTTTCTGTGTATTTCTCTTTTGTTTTCTAGTAAAAATGGAATCCCAAGTCAATGACAGTTCTCAGCACAGCATTTAACATGAATGTTTTTCTCTTCTAGAACATAGGACAATCAAAGTCCATATTGTCTCTTCCCCCCAGGCATTGTTTTTCATCAAGTATTAAACTTGATTTGATTAAGCTGCAATAATCATGTAAATATGATTCTAGCTTAACTTTGTGTATATTTCATTATTACTGTATTTATCTGGTGAGCAGGGACCAATGCCCTTGAACTGAATATTATGACTTGGGCAGATCAAGCAAAATGAGAAATTGGATGGCATATATCTGCTGGCAAATTTTTCATGTCTCTCATCTTGGTTATTCTGCCATAATAACCACTAACTTCCCAGAAAGGATTTTGAATGAGTGTTCCTCTTCGTATCAGTAAGGGAAAAAATTACAGCCAGTCAGAAGCCTCTTTTGTTGGGGTTTTTGCTGAATATGATACCTTCATTTAACCTAACAAAATTTATTGGAAAATGTGTTTTCTTCCTAATAATGCCAAATTTTTCAAAGGCAATCATCCTGTAGTATACAGTCAAATCAGCATTACAGCACATTTTTGTTTTCACTGAAGTACCACTATCCAGTATGTGAAGGCTCATCTGTTTACAGGATGGGTCCACTAGCAATTTGGTGCTGTTTGAAAGAAAGTAGTTTTGTAACTTTCAAAGCAAAAATGTTGAAAATAACTGCTGAATAATATTATCTGGGAAGGGTTTCTACAAGAAGTCAAAGAAAGAGTATTAGGAGATGCTAGAAACCTATCTTCTGGTTTCTTCTGTTGTAAGTAGAAGCAATGCCAAATATGCCCTGTGTCAATAGTAGTCATGCAGCATTTTAACAACGCAAAATGTCAGGATTGTAAAATGATACTTTTTCAACCAAACTATCTCCTTGTGTCAGCCGGTGATCCACTCATGTATATAATCTCTCATGTATATGATACAGGAAGTAATAGTCTTAAATTCGAAGGAAAAATGTTTATTTGTATTTGACAAACTTGACATCTTCACTTCTCATATTTTAATTTATTTTCTTTCAACTTATTTCTGTAATGATGTGCATACCTATATTTTGAATTTTAGATGCGCATCACTCCAAAGCATTGTTCTTACTTTACTTTTTCCTTCCTTTTTTGACATTCATGCTACATAGTATATATTTTCATCAAGGTTGACTAGTATGTTTTTTCAGTGTGAAATGACAGGGGTTGTAGTTGATGTGGGAGATGGAGCTACACATGTTGTGCCTGTTGCAGATGGTTATGTGATTGGGAGCAGCATCAAATCTATTCCTATTGCTGGCAAGGATGTTACTCAATTTATTCAGCAACTTTTGAGGGTACAAGAGTGATTAGCTTTAATCTTTTTCTTGTTTTGGAAGTCACTAGAGCTGCAATTTGCCTATAATAATGACACATTTGTGGCTCATTTCACATGCAATCAATGAATCTTATTAGGAAATATGTGTCAGTTTAACTGATGTTCTTATATATAGATGATGATGAGAAATCAGGCTTATATGTTGTCTTGCTAGACTAACTCTATTCTGATACCACATTCAAGTGAAATATTTGATTTAGCTTGTTAATTTTGAGCGCACCTGTGCAACTTTCCTTGAACTCCTTGATCAAGGCATGAAGTTGTGGCCAAAAGTCTATCCGTTTCCATTGAAATGGTTGGCTTCCTTTGGAATTGAGCTAAAACTGATTCTCAAGACTTGGCTTTGGTCTAGTTCCGGTGGTTTCAGTTTAGTTTTGATCGTTTGATCAAGTTTGGCAGAAGCTAACCTAAACTAGCCACAGATTTCCCATTTTTTTCTTTTTCTTGGGACTTGAGGACGCACTGTAGGGTGGTTTTTCATTCTTTTTCTTGGGACTTGAGATAGGTCAGAGATCTTTGTAAAAGCCTCTATTATGATACTTCGTAAAGACTGCATGAGTGCTTAAAGGAAGGAAAGACATCAAACACCATTCTTCAAAATAATATCTTTTTACTTATGTAAAATAAATATAACATTCAAGAACTATATGAATTCAATTAAATAATTGTTTAATCTCAAAAAAGGATAAAGAAATACCCAATGCAAAATCTTTGTGATATTTGCAAGAAAATGATGAAAAAACTTGAGCACACCAGGCATTGAAAAGCTCTTTTGATGAATTTTTGAACAACTGAAGAATCAAATTATATGTATGTGTGAATACACAAATACATACATACATGCATACATGCATGCATGCATACATATATACATACATATCCATATCAACAAACATGCACATATCCACATATATTCTTTAATTAAATAAGTTAACGGTATAAATTGTGAATTTATTTATATGAGACTTCAGCCCAAAACTTTTTTCTCAAAAAACTTCAGGCCAAAAATGTTGAAATTACACAAATAAAGAACCTATATTAACAAAAATGTTCTAAAATGTTGTGCAATAACTTTTTTTTTTTGCTTCTTTTGTTTTTCTGCATTTTTTTTTGAAACTTTCTGATTTTTGTAGCCAAATTTCACGATTTGCAGCAAAACTTGCGAACCAAATTTCTGAAAGACTGACCAAAATTGAAACCGAAAGTGAAATTTCAAACCCTAGTATTAATTGTATTGACTTCTAGAATATAATGGAGTCATGTTTGTGTTTTCCTAGGGAGTGCTCTGAGGCTTTTTTTGGGGTTTCCTAAGGCTCTGAATGGATATGGATGACTGAATCTCGAAAGAGGGCTTCATCTAATGTGTAAATTTGATACAAGAGACTTGAAGGATGGTGGGTTGTCATGTATTCTGTGATTTATCACAACAGTGCATTCCCCGGTCCAAAAGCTGTTTTTACTAAAGACATGGAGATCCACTAGTTTTATGGGAGATGAATAGATAAACAGAAAAATTTCTTTTTAAAAAAAGAAAAAGAACCAAATAAAGGCCATTCAAAAAACATGATTAGTTATTTTATCTATATTCTTTTTAATTAAGAATAAAATCACAGTCTATTTAAATTTCCTATAGAAAATCTACTTAAAAATCAAAATCATTGTGATCTGAGCTTATGTTGGCAGACAGACTAATTGGCTTCAAACTTGAGCTCTACGCAAATTAATTACTCCCATCTACTACCTGGAAAAAAAAGGCTGTAAAACATTGTCTTTGGTATTCAAAATAACTTGAAAAGAGAGGGCAGTCTAACCTTAGATTACCATAGAAATGTCTCCTTTCAACCTTGTTCCCTTTAATATGTAAGGCACATGCAAAAAGAGGTGGAACAAAGAAACAACTTGGTTATTGGTCATCAACCATCCAAATTATGCAATAAAATCAATAAAAACAAGATGAAGCTACCTTGTTGCATAAGCCTTAACTACAGCAAACATCAGCTTTTATAAATCAGCACACACCCCCCCCCCCCCCCCCCCCAACCACAAAATAGAGTTCGATGTTTACCATCCGTCTAGTGGTTGATGCTTCATTTGCATGTGCTAAGCCAGTCTAGTCACATGATCCTGTTTACACTACAGATCAAGGTCGGCAGTATTGGAAATCAGTGTTGTTTTGGCTAGCTGTGTACAGTATGGGTGCAAACCATACTACACTAACCCATATCGCCACCACCATCACTGGAAAAAGGGGGAAAAATGAAAAAGAAAAAAAGAGAGAGGGAGGAGAGGGGAGAGAGGGCTACCGGAAGAGGGCATCAGCTTGTACCACCACCTCCACCATCATCAAAAAAAAAGAAAGGAAAGAGAGAGCGAGGAGAGGGCAATCGGAAGAGAGCACCGACTTGTACCACCATCACCATCATTGTCAGAAAAAGAGGAAAAAAGAGGAGAGAGAGAGAGAGGAGAGGGTTGTCGGAAGAGAGGCCGATTGGAAAAAAAAAGAGAGGAAGAGAGAGAGAGAGGAGTGTACTTTCGAAGCTAGAAAACCCTTCGAATGTGACTATGTGGTGATGTTGCTGATTTGGTTGGCCATTGATGACAAGCAATGGATAACTGGCGAAAGGCAATGGATTGCGGTGGTGGGCAATGAGTGAAGAGCAAAGATAGGGTTTTGTGGGAGAGGTGTCGGAAGTTTTTCAAAAGGACGAAGCTGTTTTTTTTTTCAAATAATGGATCATTTAAACTAGTAGATTAAACCCGGACCGAATAAGCTGATTAACCAATAACACACCCAATAAGCGAACCATTTTTAAGGGCTAAACTAACCTGATGTCGGCCGATATAGTTTGGCTCACCCCAAACCGAGCAGTTCAGTTCAGTTCAGCTTTCCTTAGTATTGATTTAACAAAATTACCTTAATGTAGGGTAGAAAACTCGTCTTTTTATTTTGAAATGCGCATTATATGTTATATGATCCAATGCTCATGATTGGCTAATTTTATCATTTATAGGAAAGGGGAGAGCATATACCACCAGAAGACTCTTTTGAAGTAGCTCGGAAGGTGAAAGAAATGTATTGTTACACATGTTCTGATATTGTCAAGGTATTTTTTATTTCACAAGGTTTTTATTTGATAGCATCATAATTTTTCTTTTCTAATCAAAATGTAGTTTTTGTTCTTTATATGTTTGAGATTATAGCTGGAGAAGATAAATAATATTGCTTCTCTGAGTGAATAACATCGTGGTTGCTATAAAATTTGTTATAGTCAATGTGGCTTTACTTTACTAAAGCAAATTGTTAGTTTATCGTTAAAGATTCAGTCTAACCTCTCATGTTAATAATTAACACAGCAGAAGGTTGCTAAGGTATTTGAATTCTGTATATTGATCTAAATGTCTTGAAGTAGTCTAATATTAGTTGTTGAAATTGTTACATTATAGGTTTCAGACAAAACATGGACCTAGGATTCCTAATGCATAATTCCAGTATCATACCATTTGACAAGAAAACAATAATTGGGATGTTCTTGGGACACCAATTCATTCATGAACAAGGATATGTCAGTTGGTCCTGGCCAGGATGGACTGGGACAATTGTGTTTCAGTACTTGGAACAGTGGTGTGCCAGGGACATAACCTTTTTTTTCTCTCTTTATTCTTGTTGTTAATGGACTTTCCAGCCCATCCCTACCTATTCTGGTACCATACTGACCATAGGCCAAAATGAGATGGGCACCGTTACCAAGAATTTAATCCTCATGATAGACCATGGCATAATTATTGAGCCTTGTCCCAACTATTTGAGATAAGCTTTGTGGACCTTTTTTCACTTGTAGTTCTATTTTAATGCTTACCTCTAGTTTTATTGCAAGCTTTCCTATAACATTTCATTCATGTTATCTTAGGTCTTTCCTTGTTCTTCCTAAACTCTTGAACATACATTCTAGTAATTCTGATTATTGGTGCTTATTCATGTTTTTCATTATATATGGCTGTAACATTTTTATCGGCTCCATCACTTTCTTATTAATTATTTTAATTCTTGCAGCTCCTCAATTATACATTTTCCTGGCTATGTTCTTTCTAGTTTTCACACCACCATTGTAACATTCTCATTTCTGTTACACTGATCTTTTTTAATTTTTTTTCCTTTTTATTGTCAACATGTCGAACCATATGATGGTTAGATCGTTCCATTATTGCAACAAATTTTCATCAGAACATGAAGAAACTAGATCTAAATTATTATCTTTTCAGTTATAAATTTTTCAGCAAAGATCGTATTTAGGACAATATTATATCAGCTTCATACCATTAATTTACAAATTTACAGCATGAAGTTTATAATACTTCTCCACTGCCATGCTTTTTAGTTTGATGGAAAGCCAATAGCGGTCCTGCAACTTTGTTTTGGCTACTAGACCTTCCATATGCTTTCCAATTGCAAAACTTAATGACAAGCACAAATTGTAATTGGTGCCTTGGATTTGAAAGTTCATAAGCATGATATTATCATAGTGACTGAAGCACATGGAACTTAAAGATTCTTTCTTCATATAAATATTTCTTTGCCTCTGCCAATAGTTTTTTCCCTTCTCTTGCTAGAGTTTCACATGGATTGTTTATGCGAAATTGGTTAATGGCCAACTTATACAGCGTTAAAATTTGTGCAGCCTGGGATTTTCCAGTTCAGTAGCTTTTAGATAATGGTCCTTGATGGCAAAGTATTTTGCTCTGCTATTACTAATTTTATCATCTTAAGAAACATGCCAAGGGCTTTCTTAACAAATTATTGAAAAATAAAATTCTCATGAAACAGTCCTTAGCTAATGATATCTGCAGCAGCATGTGTTCTATACAAATATTATAAATTATCAAGTTTCTCCTGTTTTTTGTGGTTTGCTCTTCTTTTTTTTTCGCTTTCTTTTACCTGATGCCTCAACCTATCATCTAACAGTATGTCATAGAATCACTTGCTATACTAGCCCCTTGCTGGGCTCCTGTCATTGAGCTATTGTTCCTTTTTGAACTTTCAATTGGAAAAATATTAGACAGGCACGTTGATAATATGAATAAATTTTGCTTTTATCTGATGAGACAGCTCTCCATCAGTACATGCATATTCAGAAGCAAAATCTGCTTGTAATGAGCTTGAGCATGATTCTATGAACTACCTGCTATCAAAGCTCAAAAAAGAAAAAAAAAAAAAACATTCTGTCCCTTTATAGTTTATTCCTTGATAATTTTCTAACTTATTATCTCAGGAGTTCAATAAGCATGATAAGGAACCTGCTAAGTACATCAAGCATTGGACTGGTGTTAAACCAAAGACCAGAGCACCATATTCCTGTGATATAGGATATGAGCGCTTTCTTGGTCCTGAGGTAGGGTTTTTCACTATGTTATCTCATATCCACACCATGCCAGCAATTTATGTTTATGAAATTATTTCTGTTCATATAGAAGGAGTTTTTCATCGTTTTCTCAGTTGTCCAATGGGCAGAATTTTATTATATTCTTAGGCTCTGTTTGGCAAAGCTTTTTGAGGCCCCAAAAGTCCTTTTAGAGCCTAAATGCTCTTTTGAACTATTGCATGATATTTGGTCAAATTTTTAAAAGTGCTTTCTGATCTCATCATAAGCTGATAAAAGCTCTACTTGAAAAGGCTTAAATTTGAAACTTTTCCTAAAAGCTCTACTTACCAAATGTTGAAAGTTGTTTTCATTAAACTTAAAGATCACATATTCAAACCAGAAGAATAACATTTAATACTATAATATAATAATAATATAACATGGCTATAATGATGCAATAAAATATATTTAAATATTATGATAATATAATTAATATAATTATATGAAATATTATTATAATTATAATATATTATAGTATAAAATAAGATAATATAATAGTTCTGTAACTACTATAATATAGTATACAGATATAATATTATTATACTATACAATGCTATAATTTTATTGTATTACTATAATAATATATCACAATATTATGATATTATATTATTAGATAATAATGATCATAGTTTTGATAATATAATATAATATGGCTATAGCAATATAATATATATTATAAATAAATTATAATTATTAAATAATAGTAAATATCTTGTAATAATTTTTAAATAATAGTAAATGATATATTTTAATATTGTTATAATATGGTATTATTATATTATAATATTATTAAAATAATTTATAATAATAATATATGTAGTAGATTAGATAGTTGAAAGTATTATGCAGCATCTTTCATTATTTTTATTTTAAAAGTACTTTCTCAATTTGATTAACAGACAGATGTTAAAAATATAGTTACCAAACGACAAATAGCTTGTTCTAAAAGCTCTACTTTCACTAGCTCGACCAAATGGAGTCTTAAAGAGGATTAGTGCTTCCAGTCTTTGCTTGAGTTATTGTTCTTGGAATTTAATTTAGGCCATGTTTCTTTTGTTGTCATTTGTGATAGATATATAGTTAGTTTAAGTTAAAGGTAAATCAGGAAAGCCAATAAATATGCAATGTTAAATTGTTGAAATTGGAGCTTTGTCTAGCAATTGAATATGTATACAGATAAGGGTATCAGTGTGCATATGTCAAGTTGGCTTTTAGTTTCTATCTTTTTATTTCTAAATTTACTGTTTGATCACATAAGATCTGAATCAGACTGTTGCTTGCTGTCTCTATCACTACCACCAACATTATCATCAGTTCACCACTAAGCCATCACCGCCGCTAGTCTGTTGCCACCGAGCCACAGTTGTAAAAGGCTCAAGATAATCTATGTTCCCAAGGTCTCTTGGAGCCTAAGCGCAAGGCACATGTAAAATATATGTGCAGATACACGTATGTATGTATTGCGTGTAGATGTTTAAAAAATTACTTTCTTTGTACATGTCTACCCTTACCATCATGGTCTTGCTTAAAGATGTTAAAAGTTAGTCATTTAAAATTGGAATGGCAAAAATCGCCCTACTTCCATCTCCTCTATTGCTGGCCCCTCTCTTGCCCTTATCTCATTGAAGTTATCATTGGCCTCGTGGTCCATTGCATTATCAGCGCCCATCACTTCTTTAACATCAAGGGATTCCTTAAGCCAACATCATTGCATTTCCTTCAGCAGTCATGGTGGGCTCTCTCATGATCTCGACCGTTGCCCCCCTTTTTGTTCCTTTCCTTGGCACATCCTATGCTTCCACTTCTCTTCAGTTGTCCCTTATTCCACCGTTAGCTATTTAGTGTAGCATGTACACTATACTGATCTCTGGCTTCTTGCTCCACTGCTACCAATGCTAAATGCTGAGTGTCCAGGTCAAGGCCCATGTTGGCCCCTCTAACCACCTCCTTCGCTACCCCCTTCATCTCATAACATGCTTGTCATTTGTCCATCACCTCTTCACAGCGAAAACCCCCTCACTCCACATTATCTGCCCAAATCCTAACTATCAGGGTCAAGATGCATAGCAGCTCCTATCACCACCTCCTTCAACTTCCTCTTTCACCCTCCTCTCCTTCTCATTTGTCTTCACACTCTTTCTCTTTTGCTCATGGAAGCCCCTCATTTACCACCCCTTCCCTCTCCTTCAACTTGTCCCCCTCCTCCTCTCTCCTCCTTTGCCTGCCCCCTTGTCTGTCTCCTAAGCTGCAGCCCCTTTGCTGTTATCCTGCCTAGATCCCATCGATTTGACCCAAGCCCTTCTTTTCTTGTGGCAAACCCTCCCACCACCACCTCTTTGGCCACCTCCTTCCTCTCCTTATCAGAGTATATCTAGTCTTATTCTAGGTCACCTCTTTCCGATCCTCCTTTCGCTCCTAATCTTGGTCCTCTAACTTTGGCAATTCTAATGCTAGTGATAGTGGAGTGTTGAAGGAAAACCATGGATAGGGGCTGTGTAAGGATATAGTGAACAAAGGATGCCACCACCATAAAAAAAAGATGCCAAAGTTCCTTACTAAGGGTATGACAGCCATTTTGAATTTTCTATTAATTTTGGATCCTAGTTAGTATTGAACTAAGCTTGATGGTTTGTGATGGTGGGGATGGACATGTTAAAAAAAAAACTTCTCGAGGATATGCAAGTAAATAGTGATTTAGAGAGGGTGCCATGTAATTTCGGATTTATTAAAGGGTATACTTGCAAAATTTTTAACTTTTATAGTTGTAATATCTCGTCTAAATTTTAGCACTCCTAGCTTCTGAAGCATTGAATTGCAGTTCGAGCGATTAGAGCCCACAAAAGTGTTATCAAATTATTTAATTATTTTCATCTATTTTCTTTTAATTTTCTAGATTTATATGGTCTCAAAAGTTTCTCCTAAAATGGAGTTTGCAAAAATTAAATTTGTTGATGTTGCAGCCTAAAACCAAAATGGTTTGTTTGCAAACTGATGCATTCTGTCCAATATGCTAAACATGTTTGCTGACAATGAAGTTCTAAAATTCAACCAAAACCCATATCTGCAGGGTTGACAGAAACCTCTACATATTATTTATATAAAATGTATAAAATAGGAGATAAAGTTATTTTACATTGTCTGCCAAGAGCGGAACCTTCAAAGGAGGTCATTACCTTGATTAAGAATACCCCCAACACACTAATCATTCTCAAAAATTTTTGACAAGCATCTTCCTCTCCAAAAAATTTGTATAAAAATATTAATTGGTCATATTGTTCACCTGCTTTCTTTATTGTAAAAGAACAACAATTGCAGGCATAAACTTATAACAACAGTTACAAACCATAAGCCTGATCAATTATTTATATTCTTTATTGCTTGATCTGAGTTGCTGAGCATTACCAGGTTTTACATTTATAAAATACTTCGTAAATGATAATGCTTGCTATTTGCTTCCATCCACAAAATATTTTAATGTTCTATATTGTATGCAGGTTTTCTTCCATCCTGAGATATACAATAGTGATTTTACCACTCCTTTACCTGCTGTGATTGACAAATGCATTCAGTCATCCCCAATTGACACAAGGAGGGCTCTGTATAAGGTGTATGAGATAAAAATACTTGTCATGCCATAATTTTATTTCTAATTGTTCTTGTAGTTTGCGTAACTTTGACTTCATAATCACTGTCCTAGAATATAGTGTTATCTGGAGGATCAACCATGTTCAAGGACTTCCATAGAAGATTGCAGCGGGATCTAAAAAAGATAGTGGATACAAGAATTGTTGCAGCTGCTGCCCGATTTGGCGGAGATGTTAAAGTAAGCAACTCTTTGTGAGTGATCACATGCCCGCTCTGTCCGTGCATGTGTGTGTGTCTCTCTCTGTGTGTTCTGTGCCAAGCTGATTATTGTAACCTTTTTGGTGACAGGCTCAGCCCATTGAAGTTAATGTAGTCAGCCATCCTATCCAAAGATTTGCCGTTTGGTTTGGAGGTTCGGTACTTGCATCTACACCTGAGTTTTATGAGGTATTTCTCCATCCATATTCTGTTCATTTTATGTTGAATTTCATGTCCATGAGGGGAAAATGTCATTTGATTTGTAATAGAACCTTGCAAAAAATAACAAAATAGGCTAGGCTTTGTATTGCAGATATATTGCAAATCATGATCCCTGATCATCATTTTTGGAGTCCTAAGGTTTTTCCTCAAGAGATGAAATTTAACGATCAAATAGTTTGAATTAGTGTTTTAAAACCGTAAAACTTGGCTGACCCGCTTCCCTGGTTGAATCAAGGGTTCTACCGGTTCAGCTGCAATCCAACCACTTGTCTATTGTTTCCTTTCCTAGATCCTGAACTAATTCACCATTAGGTGATGTTATTGCCTTGTAGGATTGAACATATCTTTAAGTTAGATGTACCTAAGCAATTCTAGTAATTTCCATTATTTTATTCAGAAAAAAATACTAAAAAAGTTCATAAAATTTTGCACATTTTTATTATTTTTTTATTGTTCCCTCACATATGCCATCATTGTACCATTAACCCCTAGACACTGCTCCTAATTAAGTTAGAAAAAGTTGCTTTGCTCCATTCTTTCCGCTTCCTTTTCGCTGTCATCAATCCCTCCGCATCTATGCACTATCACTTGAAGATGGTTGTCTGATTATATTTTGCCATTCCTAATAATGAGATCTACAGCACCCAATATTTTTGAACTTCACTGTGCCTTTCAAGTGACATATTTGCTCTCTTCCTCATTCTCTGTTGGAATGCCTTTTAAGTGCCTAAATGTAACTCCAAAAACTCTCAAAATCCTTCCATCCCAAGCATTTCCAAATAAATGTAGGGGATTGAGATGGAACACATAAGTTTTTGTGCAAACAAGTTCAAATCATCCCACTCAGTTAGGAGAGCCCAATTTTGCAATAAAGACCCTACATCAAGATTGGAAAAGACCTCCAAATCACTGACCTAGAGTTTGAGGGCAATGAAACCGAATCATGATGGAATAGTGGAGCTGATTGTTAGGCTAGGTTTTTATTGCAATTGCTGCAGTGTCTGTCTTGGGATAAGGGGGCATTGGTACTCCCAGAGAACTCAGGATGGTAGCCAGTATACGATCATGAATGGAAGTATTAGACATGCTGGTTTTTATTTGTATGACCTGTACTCAACTCATATTTTAGGGGAACTGATGAAGTTTTACGCTGGCTATCAGCTACCTAGCGCAACCGTCTTTATCCGGGCTTGGGACCGGCTTTGGCGGAGTTTGTATGATTGTACCGTGTCAAAATTATACAGGTATGATTTGGAACGTGTTCCTTGAATCCTAGCAAACATCAACATTGATTGACATGTACCAGCACATGATTATGTTGTTATGAGCCTTGGTGCATGGCTAGGCATGTGACTAGCATGACACAGTATTGTGTAGTACTATATTGTCCAAGGCTACAATTGGCACGTTGGATACCTTAGGAGAATCCATGATCCGAAAGAAGTTGGGACAAGTGATAGAAGAGGGATGGCAAAGAAGTTAGGAGAGGAGGAGGAGACCATCAACTTTTGTAAACTTAAGTCAGGGTAAAGATGTCATTTCAAGGTTATTGATTGATTTCAGTGGCACCTTGATGTTATTGGGGATATTAGAGGGGAGAAAATCTCTCCCATGTTTATGTTGGCCTGATTTGTTGGTTAGAGGAATATAATGGAGCTCATTTTGTAAAAGTTGTTAGGGTTCACAAGTGCTTGTTTTTGGGTACTAGTAATAAATTTGTAGAACTTCGTCAACGAGCAATTCCTTGAAAAATGCTTCTCCAGGTGGACGTTTGATTCCTCTTAACAATTGAATTGGAGTGAAACACGTGTATGATAACCATCAACAGGAAACCCTTAAATCACAACAAATTCAATTATTAGAGCAAAACGTGGTTAGAATGATTTTTCTATGGTAAGAATTATGTGAATATCCTGGAAAGTTTGCTTAGAAAGATTTTTCTATGTGAATTTAATGCAAGCTAGTTTGAATAGAAACCTAAATAACATCATGTCGCTTATATTTTGTCTTGTGGTTACTCTTGTGATATCATGTTGATACATTCTACTTCTAGATGCAACACTTGCAAAGACTGATCTTACAGCAGCACTGGTAATCATGAACCTATATTTATTAGAGGTTGCAACCCAATTGTTTATCATCATCATGACATACTGTCTCTGATTTGTGGGCTGGCTCAAAGGTTTAATATATTGTTATGAATTTTGAGAGTTTGCCATGGTTGAACAGCATGCTTCACCATATAACCTACATCCTTACTGCACGAGTGCACATTCTTCTGCCAATCCCTCCACTTGCCAAGCTCTATTGTTCCTAATAAATTTTGCTGGATAATCAGGATGATTCTATTTATGCAGGCTTGCCATACAAAAGCAGAATATGAGGAATATGGGGCAAGCATATGTAGAACAAACCCTGTCTTCAAAGGAATGTATTGAAATGGGGCAAAAAAAAATAATGTATCTGATATATTAAGGTTCATCTCTTCTGTGTGGAGCTACAGCAAATGACATTGCTCTCCTTGCAAGTCCCTCATGCATTCCCATCTGTACAGCTGAGAAGGTCATGAAGAGGGAACCTTCATTATCTGTTGTACAAAACATGTTGTATCAGTAGAAAGACTCCGGTTTAGCGCTGTCAATTGATTCTCTATTGATTTCATGGACGTATTTATACATTTGATAAAGCAAAGAAAAGGGGAAGTTGCCACTTGTACTCTAGGCACGATACTTCATCAAGAAGTTGCTACATGCTGAACGACTACCTGAACTGGATGATGGCCCTTTTAGTGTACGGCATGGTTAATTCAACACCATCTTTGCAATATGATCGCTCTTGCAAGTATATGCACGCCGCAAGCTGAACCGTGTGGGCTCTTGTTTTCGCTTTCTTGCAAAGTAACAATGGAACCATGCACCAAGGCAGCTGTAGCGTTATGGATTGAATAATCTTTGATTAATTTTATAGCAAGGCTCTTTTGTTTTTTTTATTGTGGATGCTATATATATATATATATATATATATATATATATATGAATGTGATCGATTTTTTTTATTTTTAAATTTATATCAATTTTAAAATCATTTTATTTTATTTTATTTTGAAATTTATGAGAAGATAAATTAATAATGTTACCAAGTATATTTTACGTACATATGCGTGTGCGTGCGTGTATATATATAATAGAAAAGTTTCGACTTATTCCAGGATTTTCCTCGTCTTGCCGTTAGTGCTACCATTTCAAGAGTTCATCTTCTGTATTTGTCTTTGTGGTCACACAAGTAACATCAGGTAATATACTTGGGAACATGCCAATTTTCTATTTAAGAAAAGGTTTTTAAATCTTATCAATTCACATCACACTTCCGAAATGCGATAAAGTTGTTCTCCTTCATCCACCAAGAGAAAGAGAGAGGCTTCGATGGGAATCTTCTAGGATTCTAGTTTCAACACAGTTTGATGATCGATGAAGAACTTCAAATTGGACTCGAGTATTATGGAGGAGAGAAAATGCTAGTTCCCAGTCTTCATTTATATTCACTTGTCTCATTGATCTCATCCTTGCTGTTTCTCAGCTTTGGGAAGGTTTCGTCCAGACTCCGGGCGCAGTGCAAGGTGGGCTGGAGTGCAAAACCCTGCAGGACCACCGCACAGAGAGGGCAGGACTGATAAGCAAATCCTTCACATCTGATCTCGTACTTTACATCAACAGCAAGGATGAGATCAATGAGACAAGTGAAGATAAATTGCTAGTTTGGACCGCGAATCAGATCGAGTCAATGCAAGATCTAGACATCCGCCAATCAATGAAGACTGGGAGCTAGCATTGAAAACTAGTATTTCAAATTCAACACGAGAATTGTCATGGCATTCTGAGCTGCAACGAGCCAGCCTCGCAATCAGCTTTCCTTCCATTGGCCGAAGCCTTCCTGCTTTCTGGACAACTTCGGAGCCGAATGCTTTTCTTTTCATCCTCCGTATCAGACCATGATACCATTAAAGCCCAAACATTGGTTGCACAAAAATAGTGATTGATCACAACTTAAGCTGCTCAAAGCAGCAGCAATATCTTGATTAATTTTACACAACCCACAGATATCAGAAGCCATCACCATGAAGATCCATGGCTTCTGACTTGGCATGCTTAAGGAAACATAACCAAGTTACCAACTTTTTAGCCGTCATCACAGCCAAAAGTATAATAAAGAGGGTAGAAATAGCTGCAGATTTGTAAGCGTGCCTCTTCCCATGCATAAATGAATTACAACACTACGGCTAAAATTATGGGACTAATTGAGGATACCTGCTGTTTATGACAAATCTACTTCATGAAAATTAATTTTGCTTTGTAATCCCATGAGTAAATTTTCAGCATTACAATAGCATCAATGGGATAAATTATTTTTTTATTGCAAAAAGTTTAGATGAAATTAAACATCAGTGTTTCTCTAAGCCTGCAAAGTAGGGATAAATTAAATGAAAGGTGATTGCTGCACCATAATATCTCAAAATAGGAGGGTAAAAACTCAGACCTCTTTGGCATGGCAAGGCAGCTATTCATTGTGCTTCACTGGAAAAAATATCAGCACATTGTTTCAAGATTTTATGGAGCTCTTTCAAATGGAAAGGTGTCATTGTAACAGATATCCCAAACAGCCTCAATGGCATCTCTTGCCGCTGCATCTGAGCAGTGTTGATTTTTTTGGACAGACTTGAGAGCTCGCCTTCTCACGCATTCCTTCAAATGCCCCAGAACAGAACAAACAAAAGTAGAATACAATTAGAAGAATTATCATAGAAGTAATGTTAAATATAGCAAAGTGAGAGAGAATTTGGATGATCACAAATGTTCTATCAACATTTTGTATTGGAACTTGGAGTTTATGGAAAAATACAAATGAAGACTGCAGATAAGGTGATGATAAACAAAGAATCAAAGATGGTCTGCCCACTAGTTTGACAATGCAGTTTACAGCTCCCCACAACACCCAGAGCTCGTCTGGATGCCCACACATCTTGTTTGAAGATAAACCCCATGTGAACTGAAAATCAGGAGTCAGGTGGGGGTAGGAAGTGGAAAAATCTAGTGGCTGAGAACTTCAGAGTGCACAGTCACAAAGCATTGGGGTACCACATTTTGATTTGTCAAGATTCTGTGACTGGGGACTCCTCTGGTGTGATTCCTCTCTTCTCTCCAGTGATAACCTTTTGAACTTTCAGCTTGGTCGGATTTATCCAACAGATAAAATGTGCATCCATCCAAAGGGGCCATTAGTTTCCACATTCATCAACACAAAGCTAGGATCCCTATTTTCTTAACTGGCAACACTTCTATGAACATGGAAATAACACATTGTTCAAGAAAGAAAAAAGGCAGGTTTTGGAAAGCTTAGGCTAGCTACACGCATTTGTGATAAACTCCAAGATAAGAAACCAACACCAGCACAGGTAAGCTCTCTCCCATTTCACTCTTCAGTAGGATGGCCAAGGAAAAAGAAAAAAGAAATCAGGAGTTTACCAACAGGCATACATTAATACAAAGTGTCTACATCAATTTCTTAAGCATTATCAGACTCAAATGAAATATTGCACATTAATGCTAGTTTCATTTCTATATTTATTTTAATACTCAAACAAATTTCTAATGTATGAAACTATGTACAATATAAGCTTTGATGTGATTTAAAGTGAACCATGACTAATGGCTCAAAGCTACAACATATGATTAAGATAACTTTTATAGTTGTGCCAATTTATTGTAGTGGCAAATAACCACAACAATTAGATATTTTGTATCCATGACAGGAGAACAGCACAGAATTTGAAGTCATGCACTGACAAGTGCAGATGAACCCATTTGATTTTGGGATTTGGTTAATACAGATCAGCAATGAGTAACAAACATGACTAAATCTGAGGACTGGTCGTTGATCATCTACTCATGCAGGTCAATCTATCTCCCCACCCCAACTCCAAAAGAAAAAAAAAAGAAAGAAAGAAAAAGTCAGTTGAAGTGGCATTGATAATGGTATGTTAGTAGGTCCAATCCAATTCTATACAGGTCAAAGTACACCCAATTTTGTAAATGAGTCTGGCATCAAACTGACTTAAGGTTGGATAGAGTTATTTCAGGTGGAGCCAGGTTCAGGTTTTGAAGGGATCAATTACTGAAGGCCTACAATTTATCAAAAAGAAGGTAGGAAAAAGGTCACAAGTATAAAATTATTACTCTGATTACTCGATTTTCATTAATACAAGGCATTATGTTGAAAACACCTGTGTCGGCAGTGGATAGAGCTCATGCTAGGGATGAATAGCAAAAAAAGTTCATCAAACAAACCCAAAAGGCTTGGATGGCGCTCACTAATTATAGTGGTGGTCACATTCTTTTCCCAGGGAGAAATTGCAGCTCTAACAGTAACTCTTGGTTACTGGAAGGTTCTGAGACACAAGCAGCATTAACAGATAGGCCATTATTATCAGTATTTCTATATCTGTGATCACTATTATACCTCTAAGAGGTCCAGGTTAATAAAATGTATATGATATAAAGAATATCTACAGTCGCACATAACAGCACAGGACCAAAACAAAGGCATGATCGTTCTAAGTTCTGGAATAAAAAAAAAAAAAAAAAACTCACCTGTTCATGACCTCGTATTTTCATAAATCCTCGCAGCAATTCCCGTTTGTAATGGCAATCCCCACTAAGATGGTTAGCTCGAATCTGGATGAATTGGTAAGAGAATTTACTTAACAGCCTCAAAACACTTCAATTTAAAATTATGGAAGACGTCGCTTCTCAACTTAATCTTAGATGGTAACAAAATCAGTGTGTCTATGCCCATTAATGGCTCAGTTAAATGGAAGGGCATGTATATAAATCATATTACCTCAGTGCAAGCATGATGGGCACAATTTTTCCAGTCCATGTTCTTTGCACGACAATCATCATAAGCATGGATTAGCTCATGAATCACAACTTGATTGATCTCATCTTGGTAAGTCATATGATTACAACAAACAGTTATCTGAAATAAAAGAATAGCAGGGTTAGCATATTTAAGATGTATCGCTCACTATTAGAAAAAAGTATCACTGCCTAACTAACAAAATGATACCATCCTTATTTCTGATTTTTAAAAAAAGAATTGTAGAGAATAATTATCAAGTCAGAACTTAATGTTTTTAAAGGAAAAGTGCAAACCACCTAGCAGTAACTAACGAAATGCATGATACGAAGTCATAGTGCACACACATCCACATTCATATTATCACCCTCTTAGTGTGCCTAAGAAAAAAGAAAGTAGGTAAACAAAGGTTTTCAGTCTTGGTACCAGATCCTGCATCTGTCTGTACCTCACTGGTATGGTTTGGGTCAATATGGTATGGCCCATGTACTAAGCCAAAAATTGATTGGATATGGATCAAATAGTGGTATAATCCAAATCTATATTTATATTATTTAGCATATGAAATAAGGATACAAATATTAAACAGATATTAAAATTTGCATTTGTGTTTGTTCTAAACAAATATGAACACAAATTGAATATTAATCATATCTGTATTTTTCATAAATGACGTATGCTCATTAATGTCCATGCTAGGCAAAATCTATGTACGCTCTCAACAGCATAGGGTTATTCTTTTACTAATATATATATATATATATATATATATGAATATCCATAACTAAAAGGATACCCCAATATCCAGATATCCAATTCCTGCTCTAAATTCAAACCTGAGAAATTTCATATTCAGGTATCCAAATCTAAATCCTTAAAAAACCCCTTAAGAGTCCATATTTGTATCCATATCAAAAAAAATTCCTATCTCTAGATCCAAATTTGAATTCGAATCCAATTGAAAGCAGATTCTTCTATTCAAATCCAACCCAATTCGAACAATAAAGATATGGTACTTTGTTGGAGTCGAGGCAACAGCAATACTAGCATCAACATAGTGCATACCAAATCCCAGTACAAAATTACCAGATTAGTATATTTGGCTTGTTTTGGCTAATATGGATCAGTATTGAAAACTTTGAGGTAGACTGTGTAATCAAAATTCATCATACAATAACGCACTACCTCATACCAAGCATACTATACCATATTAGTACCAAACCAACCTCAATATCGAAGAATTCCAGGTCTCGATATATTATATGTACATCATACCAAGCATATCAATACTATACCAATATAGGATCTAGCACTGAGATTGTGGACCTTGAAGTCAACCTTTTCTTCTTTAGTGAAAAACTTGCGAAGAGTTTTTACTTCTTGGCTTAATGTTTGTAGCCTCAAAATGAACAAACTTTCATATATCAAACCTTACCTTCCTCCTCTTCATCTTCTATGTTCCCATGCTTCCCAATTATATAGTTTGTACTTTGTACTATATAACCACAAGGTCGAATTCCTTATCTACCAACTAGTTTTTCTAGGTATGAGGCAAGCCCTCATTTTGCTTATACCTTAGTTTTAGCACCAATTTGCATAAGAAAAACCCTAAAATGGAAGCTAGCCATTAAAAATTTTCAAAGTCAACTGAGCATAATTTGATTCATGAAATGGGTTAAGGATGCACTACTCAATACATTTGAGGCACCTTGCTAACCATGAAGAGAATCTAATCTATTCAAAGAGCTTTGAGGTTCCAAACATCTCAGATTGCTTACCAGTCCACCACATTCCTTTCAACGCGCAAGCGAGCGCAAGAGAGAGGGGGGAGGGAGGGAAGGATAGGGGAAGAGAGAATCTAATTTGTAGAGTTTTAGACAAAATTAAGGGATTTTGGTCAGCTAGAGTTAGTTTTTAAAAAAATTAAGGGACCCAATGTAGTTCTAAACAAGTTTGCTGCTCAAGATTTAGTCAATTAGTTAACTTATAAGCCATGTACCCAAACAAATTATAAAATGACTTGTACACAACTTAATATGTACATAACATGTTCAAGGAAGTCTATAGTCCATGACATCGATATAGATCCTATAATACCAATTGATTTTGATCCAAGGATGAGATCCAGATCATTTAGGGCCACTTTGATCCACATTGTAAGAGTCAAATCATGAATAGTAAGATTTTAACAAATGGATTCCATACAAGAGAAGCATGCATCAAGCTTTGAGTCATCAATTAATCTCACACATCATTTTGCACGATTCCATATTTTTCAGTCTGAACATATGGTGCTTTACTCATCTGAATTGTTTCATAGACTAAAATGTATTAACAGGATTGTTTTTTGCATTATTGTCAACACATAAAGGAATAAATGTATGCTTGCAATTGCTTCCCAGACTAAAATACCATTGTAACATGATTTTTCTGCATTATAACTAACCAATAAAAGGAATAAACAAATGCTTGCTCACTCAATATTGTTTGCTAGCCTAGATGGCCTCAAGAACCTTTAAGATAGCCAGCCTTTAAATGAGGGATGTGAATTCCTTGGGAGTTAGTCACTTCCTTTAGCACCAACAGCTCATTGGCATGCCCCACATACTAGTTACATAGCATAGACAGCTTTTCAAAAGAAAAAAAGGGTGATTCCTTGAGATCTCTTTTGTTGACTACTATATGATTGGACCTTAATTGCCAACAAATATTTAATTTTTTTCCTTACATTGGTCCAGGTTCTACCATAAGGTGCCAAGATTAATCTAGAACTTAAATATCATGATTCAACAAAGGTGAAACAAAAATGTGTGCGGCCAAACAATGTTGCAGAAGACACGTGCAAATTGAGAATCACTATATTTGTTTGAATGAGATGAATAATGTCGCCTTTAATAAAAGTCTATCTTGACCACCATTGGACAAAACTGTGCACAGGCATCCCAAAAGAGTATGTAACATCTGACCCATTGAGCATTTGGCTGGCAACATCCATGGATAAATAATATGAACAAGCGTGAACCATCCACATTTTATTCTTTAACAAGGATATCATACCAATTCATAACTTAACCATAGAACAACATCCTAAAAAGAATTGCAATCTTAGGAGATTCTTGCTTTGGCAGTAATTGAACCAAAAGGGGCGGCATAAAACTGCATGCAGACCCAGTACCCTAAAATGTCAAGGTTACTAAGGTCAATACACCAGCATGTGCAACAAACATGAAAAGGCAAATGTTTATATGGCAATGAGTTTGATATGATAGTTCACTAAGTTTCAATGTTTAAAATACCAAAGACACTTGTAAAGGTATTCAAATATGAAGCATGCTTTGAAATTACCTAAAACTTCTATTTATGAACAAAATGCCCCTTCAAGGAAAAAAGGCACAGAAATAACCAAAACATTTGTAAAGAGTGGTCAACTCCAGGTTGCATTTGAAATTTTCAAAAACATCACAAATTTCCTGGTTTAATTATTAGGTCAGATAAGTTCTTTGACTGATTTGAAGTATTCAGAAGGGTAGATAAAAGACTAATACAAACTAATGTAAAGAAAGAGAAGAAGAAGAGAGGAGGCATGTAAGACAAAAGGCAAAAGGAGGAAAAATCAAGAGAATGATGAAATGAGGAGAAAGACAAGAAAAGAGATTATATGCACCTTGGCAGATAATGTAAAGTTAAGCTTGATTTGGATTGGCAATAGAGGCAGGGGAAAGATTCTTCAAATGAGCAATTTTTTTTGCTGGATATGGCAGATAAAAGATTTTGGCAAGTGTTTTCTCTTCCCTTGGTAATACTTATGCTAGAGGCTTCTACTGGTAGCAGGTTTAATCTATTATCATCTAGAATTACCAGTGAATCTGCATGTCAATAGGCAGAGATCGCAGAGGTAGATGACACAGATGAAACAATGAATCTGGCCAAAAAATAAAGGAAGCTACAAGTTGAGGGATAAAAAAATGAAATCATTGTTACTCTGCAAACAAATATGAACATTTAATGTAGGGATAAACATAAAAACTAAGATAAGAAATATATCAGTTAATGTAGGCATCGGACAATGAAGAACTCACCATTCAGAAATCTGATTGGTTAGCTGAAATCTAGTTTCCCTATTATTTCCTCAAATATATAATCACCACCAGAATACAATTAAGTCGGTGAAGATAATCTTATAAAAAAGTTAGCTCTCATCAGCTACTACTCCTGTTCATCCAAACCTACTCTTCTTCCTCATAATAATTCCTCTAAATCCTTTACTTTGGATTATCCAAAAGAAATAACAAGGGGGCGTTTTCTCTTTTGTTAAATTTGAATCTCAACACTTCAATTAAAAGAATGTGTTCAATGCCATACTATATTTAAGACGAAGAAAAGAAATGGGTGTGACCTTCTCATTCCATGCTCCATGCGTTGATTAAACTTCACAGTGGAAGCTGAATAGAAGCTTACCGCATTAAATTTATTATCTCCACAAGAATGGGGAGACACTTCTCATGCAAACAATCTTGCCTGCCCTACAAGCCATCCATGCTAACAAACATCGTCAGAGCTGTCATCGCATCTTCAGTACATGGAAAGAGAGCGGCATGCAATACTAAACTAAAAGGTCTAAAATCACTGCTCCAACAACCCTACGGTCTCAGTTCTTATGCTTGGATGAACATGAAATGGGCAACCCACATCAGCTACAATTGAACAAAATATTCAACCAGCTTCAACCGAAAGTAACACCAAGTACATGCTACATGTGCATTTGTACGACGCAGGAAACTTATTCGACAAATTGTCAATGAAAGAAAAACGGGAGGATACGAGAAGAGGGAAAAGTAATCACCCCGTGTTTGCTGGCGTAACCGCCGGCGAAGCCTTGGTCTCTGCAGTTGGCCGCCAGGAGAAGCGGCCCCCACACGGGGCAGCCGGCTTTATACATGTGCTGCCGGAGAAACCTCACCATCGGATCTATGAACACCCAGCAGTGAAAACAAAGGCTTCAATTTCAAACCTTCTCCTCTCGATCAATGAGAAGAACAAAGAGAGAGATAGGAGTCATTACGTTTAAGGCTCTTGAGAATCCTATCGACGCACTCGTCCTGGGACATGCCGGCGTAGGGGTTGCTGGTCTCGACGCCGGTGCTCGCATCCACGATGGGCACGACGGCCTCCTCCCCTCCATCACTGCGTCAGGCTCTCCGCAGCGGCCGCGGGATGAAAGGGAAAGAAAGTGTTTTTGTTTTCTCTATGGTTTTTTTTTTTTCCTTTCCTTCTTGTTTCGTAGGGTTTTTCTTTCGGCAGCGGCTTAGTTCACTCTTCGGTCTGGGCCTTCAGCGGACCGGTTCGGTTGGATTGGTCTGCGCGTCCGCCCTGCTCTCTGCGTGCCCATTGGCCGCCTCCCCTCGCTGCTGCCCGCCTTCGACAAGGAAAAGTCTTTACACAAAACGCGCGCGCGCGAAAAGTCTTTGCGCATCAGATACAAAACGCGCGCGCGATCGATGCGGTCGCACATGTTATAGCTCATTGAACCATGACAGACATAATAACATAGGTATACCATTAATTCATGCATTCAATATACATTTTATGCATTGAAAACTGATACATAAAATTTTTTTTAATAAAGATGTATAAAAACTTTATTTTTTAATAAAGATTCAGCCAAACAATTGAACTCATTAATTTTCAAAAGAAAAAGTCTTGTTACACCTTATGTATATTACTTCTGATAATTATATTTATAAATATTAAAATAATAATATTTTTATAATGTGCATATTGCACACATTAACCATAGAGTACGATATAATTTCTATTGTATTGCTTTAAATGCAGCAAAATTTTCTCTTTTTAGAATGGGGTTACGAGGGGATAAGAGCCGGTGTCGAGGAAAAGGGTAGGATGAACGGGTTGCAGGCGGAGGGAAGAGGGCTGAGGATTTTTTTTTTTTTATAAAAATGATAGTGTCTGATATATTTTTAATTTACATATTATTCTTTGTTGATCTCTTGATTATTTTACGTTAGTATCTGTTGACGTCAATCATCGGTCTCAAGCGTCCGATCGCCTCCTCCAGTGAGCTCGGGGTCCTTCGGCGAGCTCCTTGCGCCTGCGGGCCTGCAAACAAGTCCCGAAGGCCGAAAATTCCGGTGGAAACCCTCCGACGCTCAAGTCAGCGCTCTGGGCAACAGCCGTGAGCTTGAGGAAGCTCGAAAGAGAAAGAGAGAGAGAGGCTCCGAGAAGAGCTCTCTCTGTGAGCGTTTAGAAGTGTAATGAGTTCGTTACCTGATCGGGGTCCCTCTTACCCATTTATGGACGCTTAAGAGTTTGTCTAGATTGAGTGGTTGAGGCTCCATAATGATGACTTTGATGGGTGAAGTGTCAGAACTGATGTTTGTGAGACATGAGGTGCTACCACTTGTCAGAGCACGGCAGCAATGGAAGGGCTTGCTTCCTTCTTTGGGATGTCAGGGCTGTAGGCCAAGTCCCGTCAGAGTAGGTGGCTGCAGGGCATGGCCGACCGCTATGGCGCTTTGTCAGACGTATCCCCACGTCGCATGTCTGTTGTCCTGTGCAAACAAAGATGGAGCAGGCACGCGGACCCCACAATATGGCTGCTGGGGAACTGTTTGGGTGACTGCCGAGGCTGAGGCTGAAGCTGGCCGAGGCTGAAGCTGGCCGAGGCTAAGGCTGGCCGAGTTATGTTGGCCGAGGCATGCTGAAGCTGGCCGAGGCTGAGGCTGGCCAAGTTATGTTGGCCGAGCTATGTTGGTCGAGGCATGCTAAAGTTGGCCAAGGCTGAGGCTGGCCGAGCTATGTTGGCCAAGGCATGCTGAAGCTGGCCGAGGCTAAGGTTGGCCGAGGCTGAGGCTGGCCGAGTTATGTTGGCTGAGCTATGTTGGCCGAGGCATGCTGAAGCTGGCCGAGGCTGAGGCTGGCCAAGCTATGTTGGCTGAGGCATGCTGAAGCTGGCCGAGGTTGAGGTTGGCCGAGCTATGTTGGCCGAGGCATGCTGAGGTTGACCGAGGCTGAGGCTGGCCGAGCTATGTTGGCCGAGCTATGCTGAAGCTGGCCGAGGCTAATGCTGGCCAAGCTATGTTGGCCGAGGCATGCTGAAGCTGGCCAAGGCTGAGGCTGAGGCTGGTCGAGCTATGTTAGCCGAGGCATGCTGAGGCTGGCCGAGGCTGAGGCTGGCCGAGCTATGTTGGCCGAGCTATGCTGAAGCTGGCTGAGGCTGATGCTGGCCGACGCTGAGGCTGGCCGAGTTATGTTGGCCGAGCTATGTTGGCCGAGGCATGTTGAAGTTGGCCGAGGCTGAGGCTGGCCGAGCTATGTTGGCCGAGGCATGCTGAAGCTGGCCGAGGCTGAGGTTGGCCGAGGCTGAAGTTGGCTGAGGCTGAAGCTGGCCGAGGTATGTTGGCCGAGGTTGAAGCTGGCCAAGGCTGAGGCTGGCCGAGGTATGTTGGCCGAGGTTGAAGCTGGCCAAGGCTGAGGCTGGCCGAGGTATGTTGGCCGAACTATGTTGGCCGAGGCATGCTGAAGCTAGCCAAGGCTGAGGCTGGCCGAGTTATGTTGGCTAAGCTATGTTGGTCGAGGCATGCTGAAGCTGGCTGAGGCTGGCCGAGCTATGTTAACCGAGGCATGCTGAAGCTGGCCGAGGCTGAGGCTGGCCGAGGCTGAAGCTGACCGAGGTATGTTGGCCGAGGTTGAAGCTGACCGAGGCTGAGGCTGGCCGAGCTATGTTGGCCGAGGCATATTGGCCGAGTCATGCTGAGGCTGGCCGAGGCTGAGGCTGGCCGAGCTATGTTGGCCGAGGCATGCTGAAGCTGGCCGAAGCTGAGGCTGGCCAAGGCTGAAGCTGGCCGAGGTATGTTGGCCGAGCTATGCTGGCCGAGGCATGCTGAAGCTGGCCAAGGCTGAGGCTGGCCGAGCTATGTTGGCCGAGCTATGTTGGCCGAGGCATGCTGAAGCTGACCGAGGCTGAGGTTGGCCGAGCTATGTTGACCGAGCTATGTTGGCCGAGGCATGCTAAAGCTGGCCGAGGCTAAGGCTGGTCGAGCTATGTTGGCAAAAAAAAAAGAAGCTGACTTGGGTGGCTAACTGGGAATCTAACCTGAGTGCATCGCCATTGTCCATGGGGTTTACTGGCCCCATCAAATGTAAATCCTTGTAAAAATATGATATGTTCTATAAGCGTTTGAGGTTGAGCCCATCATGGTTGGCAGGGAGAGGGAGTACAAAAGCGGGAATGATTTTAGAAAAAATTTAAAAACTTAGTTTTATATTTAGTAGGAAAAATTTTAAAAAAATCTTATACACCGTAATAAAACTTTAAAACATGCACTCTTTATGGGTAAATACTTTTGTTTATGGGGACTAATATGTAACTTTATTTTTTCAAAACGTATGAGACCTATTCAGTTCATACGTGCATATGCAATGATAGCTTAGTTTTTAATTAAATAATTTTAATTTATGATATCACTAATTGAAGAAAAAAATTTGGAAAAGAGGTTTATATGAAAAGATAACTCATGTATAATTTATTTTTTTCTCATTAAAGTGAGAGAAGACGTTGATGCAACGTAAAATTGTTATTGCGCCAACATTCGTGTATATATCGAAAAAGTTAGAGCCACTTCGGTTCCTGACTCGTTAACTATCATGTTTGAGAAAAAATAAACTGCAATGTGAGATGGCTGATGAAGCCGTGTGTGAGTGAACGGTAAAAGTTGAGGCAGCCCTAACCTCCAAGGCGGCCTCATCTCCGGAAGCGGCCCCAACTACCAAGGCGGCCTCGCCTTCGGACTTGCTCTAGTCGGTCTTAGCATCAATTCGGCCCCAAGGCAGCCTCATCTTCGAAAGCGGCCCTAGCCTCCAAGGCGACCTCATCTCCAGATTCGGCCCCAGCTTTCAATGCTGCTTCGTCTTCGGACTCAGCCTCGGCACCGACTCGGCCTCAGAGTCGCCCCTAGCACCGACTCCGAAGTCGGCCTAGTCGGCCTCAGCACCGATTCCAGAGTTAGCCTCCTCACTGACTCCAGAGTTAGTATCGATGCCATCGTCAATCTCGACGCCAACACCAAAGTCGGTCTCCGAACCTCGGTAGAGCAAAGCTATCTCAGTGCCTCGGAAGGGCTAAGTTATCTCCAAACCTCGATAGGGCCGAGCTATCTTAGTACCTCGCTAGGATCGATCCTCATTCCTTCAACGTAAACGCCATTACTGCTTCAAACCATGTTAGATATCTTGGATGATGAACCATCCTGATCGCAAGGATCGCGGAACGGGCTTCCCAAAACGAAAATGGGAGCCAAATACAACACTCTGTCCATGATCAACGAGATTCCAAATTTTTGATAAAGCGCCCGTCAGCTTCATCAACTGCCGATCCCCGTAACCGTTGGAATTCCGGCCTTATCAAATGCCAACTCCCTAAAACGCACCTGAAAAATCAGGTAATGGCTCACCTCCTCGGCAGCATATAAATACCAAGTCCTAGGACCCCCCAGGTATACTCTCGAAGGCAATCTAAGCTCAAAGAAAACTCTAGCAAAGACCATTGCTCCTTAAAAATCATCTCAAGGAGGAAGATCCTTTTGTTGGAGCCTTCTACTCTTATCTAATTGCTGGAGATTATCGCTGACTTGAGCATCGAATGGTCTTTTGTAGGGACCACCCCCCATACTTTCTATGCAAAGACTATCTTGCAGGTCCATCTGAATGGAAGAGCGCTACCCGAATCCTGACGTACACTGTCCCCAAGCCATAAAATGGATTTCTGTAACAACAGATTGGCACTAGAGGAAAGGCTCCAAATCCCTTTGAAAACTTAAAACCAAGAAGATAAGGTTCCATACAAGAATGACGATTCCTCAATGGCCAACCATAAGAGAGCAGTCACATAAGCTTCTAATCATGCCACCTCTTAAAGGCCTGATCCCATCAACAACACGGCGCCTTCGCAACTGTCGCCAACCGAGGCTCCTTCACCGCTAGCAACCCCGATCACCCAGGACAGTTCAACATGCTGGTCCAGCAAGTCCAAGCCTTGGCACAACTAGTGTAAATGCTTCACGAAGTTCCTCTCCCCGTTGCTCCCACTCAATTGCCTGCTGGAACAACCACCCTAGTTCCTCCGGCGGCTCCTTCGCCCAATCCATTGGAAGCCATCAACCTCTCGCGACAGCCTGACCATAAAGAATGTGAATCGACACCGTGAAGGAAGGAGATAGGAGCCTGCCCAGATTCTGTCGAGCTCGCTCCTTACCTCCAGTATTCTTTCACCACGACTCAACGCAGCGGCCACGATCCCCCCGTCCCGTCTCTCCTATTGCTCGGGATGACGGGCTACGACAATAACAACCTGCGCCGAACCTACTGGCGGCTGACACTATTAAAATGATTGCTAATGCTAGATCCTACCAGGTATGACCAAACGAAGAGATACGATGCCTTGAGGATATGGAACTTGGATCACTTCCAAGCAATGAAGACCTTTAAGGGATACAGTACCCCCAAGATATGGAACTTGAATCATCTCCGAGCAATGAAAACCTTAAAAGGATACAATACCCTGAAGACATGGAACTAGATTAAACCCCAAATATATTACTAGTAAAGTATGCCTGAACCGAGCCATTTTGCTCATTGTAATAAACTTTACTCTTTGATTTAAATATTTCTTATTGAATAATAATCTTCCTTGAGTTGTGGATGAAAGGCAGGTCTCATCCAATCTTTGAACTATGGGTCCCTTTCTTCGAACCTTGGCAGGGCTAAGTAAAAATTTCTCCGTACCTCAGCACGACCAAGCAATATTCTTTGAACCTTGGCAGGGCCAAGTAAAAATTTTTTTATACCTCAACAAGGCCGAGCAACATTCTTCGAACCTTGGCAGGGCCAAGTAAAATTTTTTTCGTACCTCAGTAGGGCCAAGCAACATTCTCCGAACCTTAGCAGGGCCAAGTAAAATTTTTTTCGTACCTTGGTAGGACCGAGCAACATTTTTCGAACCTTGGCAGGGCCAAATAAAAATTTCTCCATACCTCGGTAGGACCGAGCAACTTTCTCTGTACCTTAGCAGGATCAAGTAAAATTTCTTTGAGCAACAATCTCCACACCTTGGCCAAGCGAGGTAAGATTCTTTTTGAACCTCAGCAGGGCCAAGCAATTCTCGGTACGGCTAAAAAGTTTCTCCAATCGAATTAAGCCATCTGAAACTCTATTCCCTATGTCCGAACTTACACTTCAGACTAGGAGTGGGGGGCATGTGATACGGGGTAAAATTATCATTATGCCAAAATTCGTGTATATATCGGAAAAGCTAGAGCCATTTTCGGTTCATGACTCATTAACTATCATATTTGTGAAAAGACAAACTGCCATGTGATATGGCTGATAAAGCCGCATGTGAGTTAACGGTGAAAGTTGAGGCAGCCTCAGCCTCCAAGGTGGCCTCATCTCTAGAAACGGCCCCAACCGCCAAGGCGGCCTCGTTTTCGAACTCAGCTTTAGTTTCCCTTAACACCGACTCGGGCCCAAGGCAGCCTCATCTCCGAAAGTAGCCCTAGCCTCCAAGGCAGCCTTATTTTCGGATTCGGCCCCAGCTTCCAAGGTAGCTTCATCTTCGGACTTGGTCCCAGTCAGCCTCATCACCAACTCGGCCTCCAGAGTCGGCCTCAACATCGACTCGGCCCCAGTTGGCCTTAGCACCGACTTGGCCCCAAAGTTGCCCCTAGCACCGACTTGGCCCCAAAGTCGCCCCTAGCACCGACTTGGCCCCAAAGTTGCCCCTAGCACCAACTCTGAAGTCGGCCCAATCGACCTCAGCATCGACTCCATCGTTGGTCTTTTCATCGACTCCAGAGTTAGTACCGACGCTATCATCGATCTCAATACCAACACTAGAGTCGGTCTTCGAATCTCGGAAGGGCCGAGCTATCTTAGTGCCTCAGAAGGGTCAAGCTATCTTCGAACCTCGGCAAGGCCGAGCTATCTTAGTACCTCGCCAGGATCGATCCTCATTCCTTTAATGTAAGCGCTATTGCTACTTCAAACTACGCTGGATATCTCAAAGGATGAACCATCCTGATCGCAAGGATCGTGGAATGAGCTTCCATTTTTTAGCTCCCAAAACGAAAATGGGAGCCAAATACAATACTCCATCCATGATCAATGAGATTTCAAATTCATGATAAAGCACATGTCAACTTCATCAACTGTCGATCCTCGTAACCGTTGGAATTCTAATCTTATCAGATGCCAACTCCTTAAAATGTGTCCAAAAAATCAGGTAACAACTCACCTCCTCGGCAGCATACAAATACCAAGTCCTAGGACCCTTCAAGTATGCTTTAGAAGGCAATATAAGCCCAAAGAAAATTCTAGCAAAAGCCATTGCTCCTGAAAATTATCTCAAGGAGGAAGATCATTCTGCTGGAGCCTTCTTCTTTCATCTGATTGCTGAAGATTTTTACCGACTTAGGGGTCAAAAGGTCTTTCACAGGGATCACCCCCGTGCTTTCTGCGCAAAGACTATCTTGTAGGTCCATCCGAATGGAAGAGCTGGATTATAACGTGCACCGTCCCTAAGTCGAAGAACGAATTCCCATAGCAACACACGTTAATATTTGAAATCATAATTCTATATTTTGAAAACACACTTCTTATTTATTTCTTAGTGTTGCTGCTGAAATCTATCCTCCGGCTCGGGCGCGATTGGGCTGCAGCGTGGGCTCCCTCCTAGGCGGATGATAAACGCATAAATAATTATCATTAAACCTATTAATTAATAATTTAACGTACCTATTATTATTTAATATTTTAATATTTTATAATATTTTAGATAAAATCTTATCAACTTAAAGAGCTCGATTTTAGGGATTTAATGACGCAAACGGCACTCAAATCGGATTTAAGATGAGCTCGAAATTGATTTTTCATTGATTTATCTGTTTTAGCACGAATTTTAAAGTGAAGTCGGCAAACCAAGTGCCGACTTCATTGTTTCCTCGGCCCATCTCTCTGTTTCTGCCGATTCTTCTCCATTCAATTTCTAACAGTTTCCTCTACCAATTAAGGAATAGATTAGATTGAAAGTTATCAAATTGAGAGAATTAAATTCCTTTAGAAGGAATTTAAATTTTATTGGTTATTTATCTAGATTTCTCTTGTTATTTTCCTTGCTTCCGCTGCGTTCTCTGTTTTGAAACAGATTCCTCGCCGCGTCAAGGCCGCATCCGGGGCCTCTACAAATAGCAGGGAGAGCAGCCATTAGAGCCGTGGAAGGAAGCCATCCATCCAGCGCACTGCATCCGGGAGATCCGCCGTTCCTCTGTTCCGTGGCATTGTGGGTTCTGTCCGCTGTTCCGTGGCTTGGAGCAAGCGGCCGTCCGTGAAGAGTCCTGTGTTCCATGCGATGCGTCCGTAGCTTGGCGAAGGAAGAAAGGCAGCACCCGGTTCAGTCTGTTTCCGAACCGTTCATCCTATATTTGGTTTGATGTAGGAAGAATTTGTTGCTCTTTTATTAGTATCAGAAATTAAAACTCTATATGCACTCTTGGATGTTATTGAAATAAAGTTTTATGCATATTTAATTGTTATTAAATTTATTTAAGTGAAAATAATTTAGACTAATTTATTCTTAAAAGGAACGGGCCGTGATCTATGGATACGAGCCGTGCTCTAATAAGATAAACCATATCTTATTATTTTGCACTATTAATTATCTACTTAGTTATCTATTTAGTTAATTTATAAAATTATTTCAAGATAATCGCTAAAGTCCCTGTGGAATCGATCCCTTACTCTCGCTATCCTAATAGTGAAATTAAGGTGTTTAAATCGTTGCGCTACGACATGCATCAGATTTTTGGCGCCGTTGCCGGGGACTTAAGTGTGTTATTTTAAAAAAAATTAAAAAAAATTAAAAAATAAAAAAAAAATATAAAATATAAAAATAAAAAAAATTAGATTAATTTTTCTTAATTTTTGAATAGTTATTGCTGTTTTATTTTATTTCCTTAATTGTTAGAATTGCATATTTTCTTTTTAACATAAAAAAATAAAAAATTATTACTTTCCTTTTTGCCACAAATCCAATTTTAACCTAATGAAATTTTCCTTTTAATTAACTTACAAAAAAAAACCTAAAAGAAAACCCTAAGACATCTTCCATAAAATATAATTAATTTAAGGAAATAAAAAATTTTATAAAATAAAAATAAATATATAAATAAAATAATTATTTTATATATGACTTAGGTGAATTTATTTTCTGCAAAACTCAAAATTTTTCCATTGACACTCATAATTTATTAGGAAATTAGAAACTTAATTACAAAAATAATAAATAAATAAATAAATAAAACTATTTGCTTTAGAGGCATTGGTAGGGTGTATGCTCGGTCGCCGATCATTGCAGCCCAACCTTATACCCATAGATCCCGAGATAGAAAGAACTATTAGAGCAAACAGACTCAGAATTATGGATCCTAATAACGAAAATAATCAACCACGACAGTTGAAAGAGTATTTCACTCCTTCAAGGTATACCTACTCTCCCTGCATTCAAGTGCTCCAGTAGAGGCTGCCCAATATGAAATTAAGTCAAGTGTAATCCAAATGTTACCATCTTTCTATGGACTTACAAATGAAGATCCCTATAAACACTTAGATGAATTCCTGGAAATTTGCTCAACTGTCAAAATTCAAAATTTCTCTGATGATGCACTTAGGCTTAAATTATTCCCTTTTTTCGTAAAAGATAAAGCCAAGTATTGGTTAAATTTATTAGACACTGTTATAATTTCAACTTGGGATCATCTTCAGAGAGAATTTCTTAAGAAATATTTTCTATAGAAAAATGAATCAAATTAGAAAAGCCATAACAAGTTTTTCCCAGACAGATGGAGAAATATTTCATGAGACATGGGAGAGATTCAAAGAACTGATTAGAAAATGTCCATATCATGCTATACCCAAATGGCAACTAGTTCAGTGCTTTTATGATGGATTATCAGAAAAGCATAGGCAAATGGTTGATGCTTCATGTGGTGGGACATTTATGTTAAAAAATGAACATGAGGCTTGGCAACTCTTTGAGACATTGAGTGAGAATTCATTACATCATATATCAGTTGCTCGTCGAGACCCTCCCGTAGAACCTAAAAGAGGTGAAATATGAAATAGGTCATTCTACAGATATCTATACTAAGGTAGATGAATTATCCCATAAACTTGACCAGATTCTACAAGTTGGAAACATCTCTTCCCCATTTACTCAATTACATGAGGTTTGCATAATTTGTTCGAGTCCAACCCATTCTATAGGTGAATGCCCAGCTGCATACCAATTTCCTGAATTTGTTCAAGAGCAAGCCCACCAAGCCCAAACCGATTAGCTCCTATAACAGGAAATGATCCATTTTCAAATACTTACAATCCTGGCTGGCG
Source organism: Calamus simplicifolius (assembly GCA_900491605.1). NCBI lineage: Eukaryota > Viridiplantae > Streptophyta > Magnoliopsida > Arecales > Arecaceae > Calamus > Calamus simplicifolius. The sequence goes on from UESW01004505.1 coordinate 533,013, forward strand.
AAATCATCCAAATTTTTCTTGGAAACCTCAACCTGTAGTCAATTCATCGATCAAACCTAATTACCAAGAAACCAATTTTAGAAACATGCATATTACAATATCCAAACATCCCACAACCTCCATTGAATAATCAGCCTACTTTTGAAGACAAAGTGTTACAAGCATTGAAAGGGCTAGAAATGAATACTCAAATCCTTCACTCCCACACACAATCTATTGCAAAACTAGAAACTCAGATAGGTCAATTAGCCATAGCATTTAGTAGAAGGGAGGAGGGTAAGTTACCTAGTCAGCCTATCGATAACCCGAAAGGACAATTCATGGCTGAGAGTTCCAATAGTCCTGACAAATTCCCAGAACATGCTAAATCAGTCATGACTCTTAGAAGTGGAAAAACATTGAACCCACCTGAACCATCCTAGAAATTAGAAGTGGCTAAATCAGAAGAGAGAAGAAATGAAAAAGAAAAGGAATTCAATGATCAAGCAATCATACCTAAAGCCCCATTCCCTAGTGCTTTAGAATCTCCTTTGCCTTCAGATAAGAAGAATATAAAAATGAATGAGATGCTTGAGTTATTTAAGCAAGTCCAAATAAACTTACCTCTTCTCGATGCTATCAAGCAAGTTCCAGCTTATGCCAAATTTTTGAAGGATCTATGCACCAAAAACGGAAAGCCAAGATACAAATACCAAAAAAGATACATTTGACTGAGCAAGTTAGCTCAGTTGTTCAGCAAATAACCCCA
>UESW01004505.1:545430-576743 GCA_900491605.1 Calamus simplicifolius
AAATAAGCTGCGAGTCAGTGAAAGCTCGGAGATGCTTGATTCCCATCCCATGTGCTAGTTTAATTCCGGCTAACAAGGCTTCATATTCGGCTTGATTGTTAGTAGCTTCAAAGAGGAAACGAAGAGCATACTCCAGCACCACACCCTCTGGGCTGGCGAGAATAAGACCAGCCCCGCTCCCCTGGGAGTTGGAGGCTCCATCGACGTGGAGGACCCATGCCTTATCATTCTCCTCGTCGACATCTAAAAGAATCCGGGGGGACTCCTCTTGATGCTCTTCAGACCAAGTGCACTCTACAGGAAGTCGGCCAAGACCTGGGATTTCAAAGCTGCTCTGGGCTGAAATGACAAGTCGAACTCCCCTAGTTTGATGGCCCACTTAGCCAACCGGCCAGAAGTATCAGGGCGAGACAAAATGGCTCTGAGAGGCTGATCAGTAACATGGATGAGCCTGAAAATAGGGTCTGAGTCGTCGGGCGGAGATGACCAAAGCAAAAATGACCTTCTCTGTCCTGGAATACCTCTCTTCTGCACCATGAAGTACCTTACTGGTATAATATACAGGTCTGAGTAGCGTGGTCGCTGACACGCACCAGAACGGAACTGACGGCTTCCGAGGAAGCCGCAAGATAGAGGAAGAGCTTTTCTCCCCCTCCGGTTTAGACAACAGGGGGGTGTGGACAAGAACTCCTTAAGTTTTCAAAAGCCCGTTGACAGTCTTCCGTCCACTCAAAACCGTCCGCTTTACGTAGGACCTTGAAGAAGGGTAAACACCTCTCCGCCGATCTTGACAAAATCGGCTTAATGCTGCTATCCTCCCGATGAGTTGTTGTACCTCTTTCTTACATGCTGGCCGCCTCATATCAAGAATGGCCTGAATCTTCTCTGGGTTTGCTTCAATTCCCCGCCGGGTCACCAGAAAACCCAAGAATTTTCTGCAGTAACTCCAAACGCACATTTGCATGGGTTAAGCTTTATTCTATGGAGTCGGAGGTTGCGGAAAGTCTCCTGCAGGTCGGCGACATGGCCAGTGGCACAGGTGCTCTTTGTCAACATATCATCTACATATACTTCCATGTTGCGGCCAAGCTGGTCTTTAAAAACTTTGTTCATCAGCCTCTGATAGGTAGCTCCTACATTCTTCAGTCCGAAGGGCATTACTTTATAACAATAGATGCCCTTCTTAGTGATAAAAGAAGTATGCTCTTCATCCAAGGGGTTCATTTTTATTTGGTTGTACCCCGAGAAAGCATCCATGAAGCTAAGAAGTTCATAGCCGAGGTAGAATCTACTAACCGGTCGATCCGCGGCAACAAAAGCTATCCTTAGGACAAGCTTTGTTAAGATTGGTGTAATCGATGCAGATCCTCCACCCTCCGTTGGCCTTCCGGACCATGACCACATTGGCTAGCATCAGGATATTGTGCCTCTCGAATATGACCAGCCATAAGCAATTTATCCACCTCTTCGTCAATGATCCTCTGCCGCTCAGGAGCGAAACTCCTTTTTTCTGGCGGACAGGCGGCAGCTTGGGTTGATATTAAGTTGATGAGTGATCACCTCTCTGGGGAATCCCGAGCATATCCGTCATTTTCCAGGCGAAGACATCCGCATTCGCCGATAAGAAGGCTAGGAGTTGATCCCGGGCTTCAGGGGGGAGGAACTCACCAATTTGCACGGTCTTGGTAGAATCGCCTCCCAGGGGGCAAGATATCAGACGCTCCGCTGGCTCTCCCCTCCGCTCAACTTCTCTGGGATCAAACGACTCGGCGACCGAGGGAATCCCAACCGCCTGGGGACTGGGAGCTAGATGATAACAGGGTCTGACCGAGTTCACCTCCCACGCATCTCGCCGACTCCTTGATTAGTAGGGAATTGCACCAATAGGCGCTTGGTAGATATAACTGCATCTAACATATTCAACCCGGGGCGGCCGAGAATGGCATTGTAGGCCAGGGGACCCGAACCACCAGAAAGTCCAGCATTACCGCTCTGACATGGCGGCGATCCTGCCTGCCGGTAGGGTAATCTCGCCCTCCACTTATATAGAGTCTCCCATGAAACCGACTAGAGGGACGGCTACAGGTCGAAGAGAGTCAGGAGATAAATTCATTCGAAGAAATGCATCATAAGTAAGCACATTGGCGGAGCTTCCACTGTCGATTAAGATCCTCTTTACAGGGTGTTTAGCGACCGTCATTGAAACGACGACGCTATCATCTTTTACAATACTACCCCCCGCTATATCTCCCTTAAAAGGGATTACATCATCTAGTTCTCCCCCTCCCCTTGGCCTCTTAGAAGATGATGCTCCTCCATGGGAAATCATGCCCACCATCCGCTCTGGGGTGTTATCAATGTTGGCTTGAGCTGGAGGAGGTCCATCAAAGCTGGTACAGGCGGAGCCTCTTTCTTCTGGATGTACTGCCCAAGATATCCCCTCTGGATGAGCTCTTTGATGGCTTGCTTCAGATTCCGACATTCTTCAGTGTCATGGCCGTAATCTCTGTGGAAACGGCAATAACGGCTCCTGTCGCGCAGCGCCCTTCTTCAACGGAGGTGGATGCCGCAAATAAGGCTTGTTTTCAATTTCCATAAGGATATGAGCCCGGGGCGCTAGGAAGGGTGTAAGATGGTCTTCTCTGGGGCCAGGCTCTTGCGGCGGTCAGTCGGTCGCGCGAAGGTTCGGACTTCTTGGGAGGGGGCCCGCTCACTCCGGGCGAGCGGATCTCTTGCCAGTCCTCTCCTCCGCACCTCTCCTTGATGAATCAGCTTCGTCGGTGCGGATGTACTTCTGCGCGCGACTCAAGAGGTCAGCATAAGAGCAAGGAGGTCTCTTGTCTAGAGAATAAGTAAAACGAGAGGGACGGAGCCCCTGCTTCAAAGCCAGCGTAGCCACAGCATCATCAAGATGATAGACTTCCAGGGTCGCCACCTTGAATCGGGTTATAAAGTCTTTCAGAGGTTCTCCTTCTTGTTGCTGCATGGAGAACAAACTATCCGCCACTCGAGGAATCTTCCGACAAGCGTCGAAATGAGCCAAGAAAGACCTTTCCAGTTGTCGAAAAGAATCAATACTATGCGAAGGCAGACGGGAGTACCAAACACGGGCCGCCTTACGGAGAGTGGCCAGGAAGGCAATGCACAGGAGAATATCAGTCGCTCCTTAGACTTGCATAATGGCTTTATAGCTCTCCAGATGATCCAGGGGATCAGTGGTGCCGTCATAGGAGTCCAGTTGGGGGAACCGAAATCTCCTTGGAATGGGTTCCTCCATAACTCGCCGAGTAAGAGGAGGGCGGGTGTCATAATCCGACCCCGACTGATTGTTGATTCTTTGACTAAGTTCCTCCAGCCTCCAATCTTGCTCATCAAAGCGCCTCTCCATCTGATCAGCCATATGTCCCCCGGCTGGCTCAGGGGAATAGGATACGGACCGACGACGCCACCGGCGGTGCTCTACATGAGGCTCCTTCCCCCGCCGCCGCCCGGCAGGTGGGCTGCCCGGGGAACGGGTGAGAGAGCGCGAACCGCCCCGGGAACTTTGAGAATGAAGCCCACCTGAGGAATAGGGGTGGAGAGGCTTTGTTGGAGGGGATCTCCCTCGAGTTGATTGTCGGCTGACAGGAGTAGCCGATCTGGACAGCGGAGGTGGCTCGAGCCGTTGCCGGGCTCCTCTAGAATGCTGTTCCTTCATCTGCTGAACCATCCCAACAAGGGTTTGAACTTGCTGGGTAAGGATCACCAATGGGTCCTAGGGAATAGCTGGAGCCGGCAGTGGCGAGGAAGAAACCGAAGGGCTTGACTTTACTGGCTCATAAGAGCAAAGAGTCTTGCAACCATGATCGGGAGGTAAGAGATGCCCCCTAGACCAATTAGAGGGATCATCTTCCGGAGATCTAGAGCCCATGTTAGTAGAACAGGAGTTGCTCGTCGCAGCGACCCCCCTTCCTGGCGCGCCAATCTGTTGATGCTGAGTCACCAGAAAAGATTGAAAAAGTTTCTTTGTTACAGGATCTCCTACTGAAGGAAGAGAAAATCCCCCCTCCTTCCTGGGTCTCCTCCCTCTTATATCTTTCGAGCTTCCAAAAGATGTTCCTTTCTTCTTTTCGTCATCATCATCAGCATCGAGTCATTTTTCTTTCTTTCTTTTTACTCTTGGATAAAAAATCAATGTGTAAGATAAAAATTAGCTTCAGACGAAAGCGTGCCACGTGGTTATTTATCGATAATTAATAGCAGAGGTATTAAGAAACTTGCTCCGGAACTAAGGATCTTCATGATGATTTCGGTTTTCCCAAGGGAATGTCAGGGTTAGTGGGAATGTCAGAGTCAAAGAAGAGTTATCTGGCCCTAAAATAGGTGCTCAGTATCTCCTTTATTCGAGCTTTTCGATGGATGGTGATGCTCCTGCGTTTGTCTTATTCGAGTCATTTAAAGCGTCATGATGCTTAATGATTCTCGATTTCTGTTCCGGACACGACAGCTCATCGCGTTTAGTGCTTCTGATACTAGAATGATTCTAAGACTAGGAGGCTGTCTAGAACCCGAGGGGCCGCCTAGGACTGAGAGGCTGCCCAGACCCTGGGGGCCGCCTAGGACCAGGAGGCCGCCCAGCAGTTGGGGGCCGCCTAGGACTAGGGGCCACCCAGGAACTGGGGGCTGCCTAGGCTAGGGGCCGCCCAGGACCTGGGGGTCGCCTAGGATCAGGAGGCCGTCCAGGACCTGGGGGCTGCCTAGGACTAGGGACCGCCCAGGACCTGGGGGCCGCCTAGGACTAGAGGCCGCCCAGGACCTGGGGGCCGCCTAGGACCAGAAGGCCGCCCAGGACCTGGGGGCCGCCTAGGACTAGGGGCCGCCCAGGACCTGGGGGCTGCCTAGGATCAGGAGGCCGCCCAGGACCTGGGGCCGCCTAGGACTAGGGACCGCCCAGGACCTGGGGGCCGCCTAGGACTAGAGGCCGCCCAGGACCTGGGGGCCACCTAAGACTAGGAGCCGCCCAGGACCTGGGGGCCGCCTAGGATCAGGAGGCCGCCAAGGACCTGGGGGCCGCCTAGGACTAGGGACCGCCCAGGACTAGAGGCCGCCCAGGACCTGGGGCCGCCTAGGACTAGGGGCCGCCTAGGATCAAGAGGCCACCCAGGACCTGGGGGCCGCCTAGGACTAGGGACCGTCCAGGACCTAGGGGCCGCCTAGGACTAGGGGCCGCCCAGGACCTGGGGGCCGCCTAGGACCAGGAGGCCGCCCAGAAGCTGGGGGCCGCCTAGGACTAGGGGCCGCCCAGGAACTGGGGGCCGTCTAGGACTAGGGGCCGCCCAGGACCTGGGGGCCGCCTAAGATCAGGAGGCCGCGCAGGACCTGGGGGCCGCCTAGGATCAGGAGGCCGCGCAGGACCTGGAGGCCGCCTAGGACTAGAGACCGCCCAGGACCTGGGGCCGCCTAGGACCAGGAGGCCGCCCAAAAGCTGGAGGCCGCCTAGGACTAGGGGCCGTCCAGGACTTGGAGGCCGCCTAGGATCAGGAGGCCGTCCAGAACCTGGGGGCCGCCTAGGACTAGGGACCATTCAGGACCTGGGGGTCGCCTAGGACCAGGAGGCCGCCCAGAAGCTGGGGGCCCCCTAGGACTGGGGGCCGCCTAGGACCAGGAGGCCGTCCAAAACCTGAGGGCCGTCTAGGACTAGGGGCCGCCCAGAACCTGAGGGCCGCCTAGGACCCCGATCTTACTTCCAGTTTATGAACCATATCAATTAATAATAATAATATTTTTATAATGTGCATATTGCACACATTAACCATAGAGTACGATATAATTTCTATTGTATTGCTTTAAATGCAGCAAAATTTTCTCTTTTAGAATGGGGTTACGAGGGGATAGGAGCCGGCGTCGAGGAAAAGGGAAGGATGAACGGGTTGCAGGCGGAGGGGAGAGAGCTGAGGAATTTTTTTTAAATAAAAATGATAGTGTCTGATATATTTTTAATTTGCATATTATTCTTTGTTGATCTCTTGATTATTTTACATTAGTATGTAAATCCTTGTAAAAATATGACATGTTCTACAAGCGTCTGAGGTTGAGCCAATCATGGTTGGCAGGGAGAGGGAGTACAAAAGCGGGAAATGATTTTAGAAAAAATTTAAAAACTTAGTTTTATATTTAGTAGAAAAAATTTTAAAAAAAATCTTATACACTGTAATAAAACTTTAAAACATGCACTCTTTATGGGTAAATACTTTTGTTTATGGGGACTAATATGTAACTTTATTTTTTGAAACGTATGAGACCTATTCAGTTCATACGTGCATATGCAATGATAGCTTAGTTTTAATTAAATAATTTTAATTTATGATATCACTAATTGAAGAAAAAAAATTGGAAAAGAGGTTTATATGAAAAGATAACTCATGTATAATTTATTTTTTTCTCATTAAAGTGAGAGAAGACGTTGATGCAACATAAAATTGTTATTGCGCCAACATTCGTGTATATATCAAAAAAGTTAGAGCCACTTCGGTTCCTAACTCATTAACTATCATGTTTGAGAAAAAACAAACTGCAATGTGAGATAGCTGATGAAGCCATGTGTGAGTGAACGGTAAAAGTTGAGGCAGCCCCAGCCTCCAAGGCGGCCTCATCTCCGGAAGCAGCCCCAACTGCCAAGGCGGCCTAGCCTTCGGACTTGCTCTAGTCGGTCTTAGCATCAATTCGGCCCCAAGGCAGCCTCATCTCCGAAAGCGGCCCTAGCCTCCAAGGCGACCTCATCTCCAGATTCGGCCCCAGCTTTCAAGGCTGCTTCATCTTTGGACTCAGCCTCAGCACCGACTCGGCCTCAGAGTCGCCCCTAGCACCAACTCCGAAGTGCCCAGTCGGCCTCAGCACCGATTCCAGAGTTAGCCTCCTCACTGACTCCAGACTTAGTATCGACGCCATCGTCAATCTCAATGCCAACACCAAAGTCGGTCTCTGAACCTCGGTAGAGCAAAGCTATCTCAGTGCCTCGGAAGGGCTAATCTATCTCCAAACCTCGGCAGGGCCGAGCTATCTTAGTACCTCGCTAGGATCGATCCTCATCCTTTCAACGTAAGCGCCATTACTGCTTCAAACCATGTTATATATCTTGGAGGATGAACCATCCTGATCGCAAGGATCGCAGAACGGGCTTCCCAAAACGAAAATGGGAGCCAAATACAACACCCTGTCCATGATCAACGGGATTCCAAATTTTTAATAAAGCGCCTGTCAGCTTCATCAACTGCGATCCCCGTAACCATTGGAATTCCGGCCTTATCAAATGCCAACTCCCTAAAACGCGCATGAAAAAATCAGGTAATGGCTCACCTCCTCGGCAGCGTATAAATACCAAGTCCTAGGACCCCCAGGTATACTCTCGAAGACAATCTAAGCTCAAAGAAAACTCTAGCAAAGGCCATTGCTCCTTAAAAATCATCTCAAGGAGGAAGATCCTTTTGCTGGAGCCTTCTACTCTCATCTAATTGCTGGAGATTGTCGCTGACTTGAGCATCGAAGGGTCTTTTGCAGGGACCAACCCCCATACTTTCTATGCAAAGACTATCTTGCAGGTCCATCCAAACGGAAGAGCGCTATCCGAATCCTGACGTACACCGTCCCCAAGCCAGAAAATGGATTTCTGTAACAACAGATTGGCACTAGAGGAAAGGCCCCAAATCCCTTTGAAAACTTAAAACCAAGAAGATAAGGTTCCATACAAGAATGACGATTCCTAAATGGCCAACCATAAGAGAGCAGTCACATAAGCTCCTAATTAGGCTACCTCTTAAAGGCCTGATCCCATCAAACAACCGCGCCTTCGCAGCTGTCACCAACCGAGGCTCCTTCACCGCTAGCAACCCCGATCACCCAGGACCAGTTCAATATGCTGGTCCAGCAAGTCCAAGCCTTGGCACAAATGGTGTAAGTGCTTCACGAAGTTCCTCTCCCCGCTGCTCCCACTCAATTGCTCGCTAGAACAACCACCCTGGTTCCTCCGGCGGCTCCTCCGCCCAATCCATTAGAAGCCATCAACCTCTCGCGACAGCCTAACCATAAAGAATGTGAATCGACACCGTGAAGGGGAGGAGATAGGAGCCTGCCCAGGTTCTATCGAGCTCGCTCCTTACCTCCAGTATTCTTTCACCATGACTCAATGCTGCGGCCACGATCCCCCCGTCCCGTCTCTCCTATTGCTCGGGATGACGGGCTGTGACAATAACTACCTGCGCCGAACCTACTGGCGGCTGACACTGTTAAAATGATTGCCAATGCCAGATCCTACCAGGTATGACCAAGCGAAGAGAAGAACCAGTTTGAAAGGGTTCAATGCAAGGGGCTTACTTTTCAAATAAGGACATCAAAGAGATACGATGCCTCGAGGATATGGAACTTGGATCACTTCCGAGCAATGAAGACCTTTAAAGGATACAGTACCCCCAAGATATGGAACTTGAATCATCTTCGAGCAATGAAGACCTTAAAAGGATACAGTACCCTGAAGATATGGAACTAGATTAAACCCCAAATATTACTAGTAAAGTATGCCTGAACCGAGCCATTTTGCTCATTGTAATAAAACTTCACTCTTCGATTTAAATATTTCTTATTGAATAATAATCTTCCTTGAGTTGTGGATAAAAGGCATGTCTCATCCAATCTTTGAACTACGGGTTCCTTTCTTCGAACATTGACAGGGCTAAGTAAAAATTTCTCCGTACCTCAGCACGACCAATATTCTTTGAACCTTGGCAGGGCCAAGTAAAAATTTCTTTGCACCTCAACAGGGCCGAGCAACATTCTTCGAACCTTGGCAGGGCCAAGTAAAATTTTTTTCCGTACCTCAGTAGGGCAAAGCAACAATCTCCGAACCTTGGCATGGCCAGTAAAAATTTTTTCGTACCTCGGTAGGACCGAGCAACATTCTCCGAACCTTGGCAGGGCCAAATAAAAATTTCTTCATACCTCGGTAGGACCGAGCAACTTTCTCTGTACCTTAGCAGGATCAAGTAAAATTTCTTCGAGCAACAATCTCCACACCTTGGCGAAGCGAGGTAAGATTCTTTTTGAACCTCGGCAGGGCCAAGCAATTCTCGGTACGGCCAAAAAGTTTCTCCAATCGAATTAAGCCATCTGAAACTCTATTCCCTATGTCCGAACTTACGCTTCAAACTAGGGAGTGGGGGCATGTGATATGGGATAAAATTATCATTACGCCAAAATTCGTGTATATATCGGAAAAGCTAGAGCCATTTTCGGTTCATGACTCGTAACTATCATATTTGTGAAAAGATAAACTGCCATGTGATATGGATGATAAAGCCGCATGTGAGTTAACGGTGAAAGTTGAGGCGGCCTCAGCCTCCAAGGTGGCCTCATCTCTAGAAACGGCCCCAACCGCCAAGGCTGCTCATCTTCGAACTCAGCTTTAGTTGCCCTTAACACCGACTCGGGCCCAAGGCAGCCTCATCTCCGAAAGTAGCCCTAGCCTCCAAGGCGGCCTTATCTTCGGATTCGGCCCCAGCTTCCAAGGCAGCTTCATCTTCGGACTTGGTCCCAGTCATCCTCAGCACCAACTCGGCCTCCAGAGTCGGCCTCAACATCGACTCGGCCCCAGTTGGCCCCTAGCACCGACTTGGCCCCAAAGTTGCCCCTAGCACCGACTTGGCCCCAAAGTCGCCCCTAGCACCGACTCTGAAGTCGGCACAATCGACCTCAGCATCAACTCCATCATTGGTCTTTTCATCGACTCTAGAGTTAGTACCGATGCTATCATCGATCTCAATACCAACACTAGAGTCGGTATTCGAACCTCGGCAGGGCTGAACTATCTCAGTGCCTCGGAAGGGCCAAGCTATCTTTGAACCTCGGCAAGGCCGAGCTATCTTAGTACCTTGCCAGGATCGATCCTCATTCCTTTAACGTAAGCGCTATTGCTACTTCAAACTACGCTGGATATCTCGAAGGATGAACCATCCTGATTGCAAGGATCGTGGAATGAGCTTCCATTTTTTAGCTCCCCAAAACAAACATGGGAGCCAAATACAACACTCCGTCCATGATCAATGAGATTCCAAATTCCTGATAAAGCACATGTCAACTTCATCAACTGCCGATCCTCGTAACTGTTAGAATTCAGATCTTATCAGATGCCAACTCCTTAAAATGTATCCGAAAAAATCAGGTAACAACTCACCTCCTCGGTAACATACAAATACAAAGTCCTAGGACCCTTCAAGTATGCTTTCAAAGGCAATATAAGCCCAAAGAAAATTCTAGCAAAAGCCATTGCTCCTGAAAAATTATCTCAAGGAGGAAGATCCTTCTGCTAGAGCCTTCTTCTTTCATCTGATTGCTGAAGATTTTTACCGACTTAGGCATCAAAGGGTCTTTCGCAGGGACCATCCTCGTGCTTTCTGCGCAAAGACTATTTTGTAGGTCCATCCGAATGGAAGAGCGCTATCTGGATTATAACGTGTACCGCCCCCCAAGTCGAAGAACAAATTCCCGTAGCAACACACGTTAATATTTTGAAATCATAAATTCTATATTTTTGAAAACACACTTCTTATTTATTTCTTAGTTTAGTTTCTTTGAAGGCCTCATCTTAAGTAGAAAACACATCTCATGGCATCCATGGAATTAATTATATTTGAAACAAGTATTCCAATCATTATTTAGCATAGCTTTCTTTATCCTTTCAAAACTTAAAGCTTTTATGGTAGAAATTTGAATTTCATATTATATATATCACACATATCTCACCTACTTAAAATGGTTGGATCTCATAACATGAAAGAAGAATGAGAGGAAGAAAAAAAAAATCCCCAAGTTTACAATATCAACAATCTACTACAATGTTCTTAAAAATAAAAATATTTTATTTTTGTAAATCATTAGTTATAATTTGTAAATTAGAGTATTTAATTTGCAATCAAATCTTAAAAAGATTCTAAAATTTCTTTGCAAATAGTGTAAAATCTAGGAGATACAGCTCCATCTCAGCAATATAGTATTCAATGCTTTTATGCTATATTGTTGATAGTATTTATGACAAAAGATAATAAATATATTGTTAGTTTTGTAATTGGTACTTTAAGGTAACACGAACAAAAGTTTATAAGCATATCATTTAGTGAATCCTTGCATGCTATAATAGAACTATACTTATTTAAACAAGTTGTTCTCTTAGCCTTAAGGTAGTGTTTGATAAAAAAAAAACTATTACTGGATAAGTATATATGATAGAGTTTATTCAGGGAATAACTAACCAGCTTTTTTTAATAACAGTTTTACCCTCGAGGGATAGTTGGAGGAATAACCAGCTATTCCCTCGGTGCCTACGGAATAAGTTCAAGGATAACCATTAATCATGGTTATCCCTTCTGGTTAACTTTATTTTTAGCTATCATTGGTAGTTATGGATTTTATGAATAAGGGGATATCCCTCTTATTCCCTATTTCAAATACAACCTAAGAAGATCAATCAAGTAAAATCATAAAGGCAAGGAAATAAACAAAAGATAAATTTAAGAATTTGAATAAGGTTAGTAAAAATCACACTTTTCTTGAAAGTTTTAATTACATAGAGGGTTATAATTTGAGATTTGTAATAAAAAAGGTTAACTCAACTCATCTAAGCCTTTTCCTAATTACATGAGGTCGACTAAGGGTAAAAAATTATAAATAAAAAAGAAACAAGATAAGGAGGTCAAGACGATAGCCAAGTGGCATCACTTACATTAGCACAGAAGGTTGAGTGGCAAGCAATAAAAAGCAAGTGGAGCAAGGACCAATGCTTTTTACATGATCCTTGACCCAATTTTTTATAGCATTATATATACAAATAATTCATTTGCATCTCAAGTGATCTTAGTCCCAGCAACTAAATTAAATCACCAATCCATTTGTCATGATTAATTTGAAGTGGTACTTTTATATTGAGTTAAAAATTCAATACATTAGAAGAGTGCCTTTATATATATATATATATATATGCATGAGATTTATATTATTGCAAGTGTAGATCCTATAAGTAAACAAGACATAAGCTAATTATTAGCTTTTAAGTAATTTTTATAAAATATATTAACATTTGTTATAAAATATAAATAATATTTTTATGATATAACAATACTATAATAATATTATAATATAATAATTTAGTAATAATATATTATCATAATATAATAAAATAATATTATAATAGTACAACAAATATTGCTTTCTTTTATAATGCACAATATTAATATTATTGTATTATGTCATGTTATATTATGTTATATTGTATTATGTTAAGAAAAGTTAATTATGAATATTTTTGTCTTTATAGCCTTTTCATTAAAATGAAAGTTATATTTCTCAAGTAAAACTTTTACTTAAAATTTATAAATAGGCTTTACTTTAGTTGACTTTGTTTTTAAAAAATTTTTGTAAGAAAATAAAGTTGCTTCAAAACTTTTATGTTATATGTAAAAATCATTCAAAAGTTTGGCCTCATATAATAATACCAATAGAAAGTAAGTGAAACTTGAGAAAAAAAAAGCATGAGTATGGATAATAATGTATGGATAATTTTCTATCCATGCATGCATATGAAATGAGCGTTTCTTAACCAACTCCTGATGTATTAACTTTGCGCTAAGAAAAAAATTATCATTAACTAAATAAGCTTAAATAGGATGGTTCAATCCAACAACAAGTTTGTTTGCTTATAAAATGGTACGATTATCCTAACTCACATAATTTCGATAAAATTAGGCATTTCTTTGTTACAAGCAACATTGGGATGAAAGCACAAACTTATCTTAACCCATAAACACGTCCTTCATGTGAAATCAAATTCATATGCTCCGAAACATGCTAATGGTATGTGGCCATAAATCATATTTTGGGCCAGTTTTATGTGAGGCCTCACGCCTCAGTTTTATGTGGCCATAAATTCATATTTTGTTGCCCGGGTCGTGAGTAGATTCGGTTCGGTTTGGTCTGCTTCGAATTGGACCGGCTGCTCAAGTTTCGGCGTGCCAAGGTTGTCTACATTTGACCCACGGTAAGGCGAAACCCGGACGAAGATAAAGAGGGGAAGCCGGTGGCCATCTCCATCCTCTCTCTCTCTCTCTCTCTCTCTATCCCTCGCGACTCGCTCGTGAAAAAAAAAAAAAAAAAGCCCGCCGCTCGCTGCAGCCGCCGGCGGTTAGATCCAGCCATCTCGACGAGAGAAGGAAAAAGGGAAAAAGAAGACGAAGAATAGGGAAGGAGAAAAGGAAAAAAAAGAAGAGAAGAAAGAGAAGGGGCAACTTTTCGCCCAGAAATTTTAACAGGTATACGGTCCTGATTTTTTTTTTTTTTTTTTGGTTCTCGCGTTGCTTTGTTCGTATATTAGTCGATTTTTTTCTTAATGTCAGTGATATTGCTTTTTAACCATAATTAGCTTTTTTAAAGTTATTTTTAATCATATTCACCAAGCTATTTTTAATCATATTCAGCCAAATGATTTTATATCTGTGCCGTAGTTTGGATAGAGCGTTGATTCCATTTAACTCTAGGTTAAAAGTGAAAAATTTATTAGGTTTTATCAGGTTGCGTTCTTCGTTAGGGTTTGGTGTTGATGGATCCTGTGATGGAAGAACAGTTGGATTATGGGGATGAGAGTACGGGGGGAGCCAGAAATTGCAGTACCAGGGGAGTGGAGGCGAGATCCCGGCACTTGCGGAGGAGGAGATGATGGGTGAGGATGATGAGTTTGACGATCTCTACAACGATGTGAACATCGGCGAGGGTTTCATGCAAACCATGCAGCAAAGGCGCGACCCTCCCGTTCCCTTTGGCCAGGGTGGATTACCCCACCAGAAAAACGATGGGCCTAGTTCGGCCGCCCCGCAGATGGGAGGCCAAGCCGCCAGTGCAAGCATTACGGGCTCGGGGAGCAGGGGAAGGAGACGAAACTCGGTTATGGGAACCCGGGAACCGAGCAGAAGCCTGGGGTGTTTCTCCCCAGAAAGGTTGTGGAAGAGGGGAGTGGCGATTATCCGCATAAAGGAAATAGGGTTCCGGAGGTGGTCCAAGAGAGTAATGCAGGGAACGTGGGGTTTCGTGGAAATTCTGCGGCACCTTTGCCCCCAAAGGCTGGTATGGATCCTAAGTTCGCAAGTGGGCCTTCTTCACTGCCATCAGATTTAGCAGGCAGTGGTGTCAGGAACCCCCTGCCGGTGCCTGTCAATCAGACAGCTGTGGCTGCTGGAAACCATGTAGTGATGAATGATAATTCAAGGTTAGGAATGGGCGCGGTGGATAATGATGGCCCGACCATGCTTGTTGTGGGGGAGCTGCACTGGTGGACAACTGATGCTCAGCTTGAGAGCATGATGTCGCAATATGGGAGGGTGAAGGAAATCAAGTTCTTTGATGAGAGAGCTAGTGGGAAGTCAAAAGGTTACTGTCAGGTGGAATTCTATGATGCTACAGCTGCAGCTACTTGTAAGGAAGGAATGAATGGTCATGCGTTTAATGGGCGGCCGTGTGTGGTGGATTATGCTTCTCCTCAGGCTTTGAAGCAGATGGGTGCAGCTTATATGAACAGACAAGCTCAAGCACAACCTCAGCAACATGGAAGGAGGCAGATGAATGACAGAATGGGTAGAGGTGGAATGGGTAGAGGTGGTGGATGGGTGGTCGAGGTGGGCAGGGACCGCCCAACGGAGGTCAAGGCGGTGCTGGGCTGATGAGGGGAAGGGGAGCTATGGGTGCAAGAGGAATGGGGGGGCCTGGTGGTGGAGTTGGAACTGGGGCTGCTGGTGGCCCATACGGACCTGCATTAGGGGGTCCTGCTGCAGGAATGATGCACCCGCAAGGAATGATGAGTGCTGCATTTGACCCGACATACATGGGTCGAGGAGGCCCTTATGGAGGCTTTTCTGGCCCTGCATTTCCTGGGATGATGTCTCCATTCCAAGCGGTTAATAGTGTTGGCCTTCCTGGAGTGGCACCTCATGTTAACCCAGCTTTCTTCGGCCGTGGGATGTCTGGAAATGGAATGGGAATGATGGGTAGCAGTGGGATGGAAGGGCATTCTGCAGGGATGTGGACTGATACAGGCATGGGTGGGTGGACAGGAGAGGATCATGGAAGAAGGACAAGGGAATCAAGTTATGGTGGTGATGATGTCGCTCCTGACTATGGCTATGGGGAAGTGAACCATGAGAGGGGTGGGAGATCAAATGCTTCTCGAGAGAAGGAAAGGGGTTCTGAGCGGGATTGGTCCGGGAGCTCTGAGAGGAGGTATCGTGATGAGAGGGAACAAGAGTGGGACAGGTCTGACAGGGAACGGTACAGAGAGGAGAAAGAGAGGTATAGGGACCATAGGCAGAAGGATAGAGATTGGATAATGAAGGTGAATGGGATAGAGGGCAATCTTCTTCCAGGTCTCGAAGCAAGTCACGTGTGGTGCAAGAAGAAGATTACAGGTCTCACTCTAGGGATGCTGACTATGGAAAGAGACGCCGCCTACCTTCAGATTGAACTCTGTTTTAAAGATTGGATGATGGCAACTAGTTTCATATTCTTGGGGTCAATCTCATTGGTGTTCACTGCTAGTTGCCACTACTCTTGCTGGTATCAGTTGGCAGCAAATGCAGGCTAGGCCCTGGGATGAAAAGTAAGTTTATGATAATGATATAGAAGGAACACCGTCTTTTTCTATGTTTGCTTACATCAGAACATCCTTTGCTGCAGAAATTAACATTTGTGTGCCTAAGACAATTAATAGTATTTCTTAGCCTCTTGAAACTTTCCAGAGCCTGGCCATACATGGCCACAGCTTTGGCAAGAGGCATCTTTTATCTCCAATGATTACTATATAGAACACGTGACCTGGTGTTTATAATCTCCTTTTATTAATGCTGTCGTGAATGTGTAATTGATACAGATTCCTTACATTTCTTTACCTATTTTCTTCCACACCTCTTAGGTGGAACCATAGGTCCGCTTTGTAGAACTGTTTTGATGCTTGAAATTTTAAGTATTTTAAGTTCAAGATGGTAGTTATTTATGTCAGTTCCTGACGGTCAACTGTTTTTATGCTGTTATGTAGTCTAATTGTCAATTTACACTGGTGAAACATTGACATTAGTAAATGATTGCCTTCTTTTGCTGTTCTTCAGACATATTCCATTACTAACATTGTTCTTTAATTGGTTTTGTGTGCAAGTCTGCATATATTGGTTGGCTTATTTTAATATGGTTTTCTGCTATTGCTGAAATGTTGGATAAGTGAATAACATTTCAACCTTTTAACTTTCTATATGTTCCTTTTGTTTTTTGTTTAACATAACAATTAAACTTTTTGGAAGACCAATTCCCTGTTATGCTTGAAGATGATTACCGTCCATGGTCTGATGTATAGCTGTTTGGTGGAGAACTTAGTGTTTGTTATTGCTCCTAAAAGCTTAGAGACCAATTTTCTTTTTGGTCTTATATTGAAATTAATACATATCCAAAATTTGCATGTATGCACATCCGAAAATTTTTAACTAGCAATTTTCTGTGGATCGCATGGTCCAGGGAAACCTGATGTATCTGGCATTAGGTCTTGTCCATGAGAAAACTTGCTAAGTTGTTGTTTTTGGTTGTAGATTTATATTTTTTTCTTACCTCATTGTTGCAGTGGATAGTGTCCTGTTTTGGTAGTTTATGGTTATATGCTGGACCGTTAGTGACTTTCTTTTTTTTAAAAGATACTGTGGATCTTGTGATATATTGCCCTCTACTAGTATGATACTTGCTGGACTATTTAGTTGGTAAAGTTTTTCATTGGGAAATGAGTAAAGTGCAACGTGATCTTCTTGTGTCGACATTCCTTGCTGCAGGATGTCTATCATTGATTATGACTGGGAGTACGTATGATTAAGTTCTGTTTTGAGTTTCTATTGGCCATGTTAGCCTTACCATATATAGAAATGACAGTTTTGAAATCAGGGAATATTTTTCTTGGTTCTGTCTATCATCTTTTAAACTAAGAATGCCCCTCCTATTTTTCTTAACATTACATTGATCACCTTTCTTGCCCACATTAACTACTGCATGGGTTCTCTCTCCTCTTTTCTCTTTCAAATCAATCACCTTTTCTAAAATATTGGACTCTTTGATTTGACTCCTAAACAGATTGAACCTTTTAATATCTCTCTTCTCTTCTTCCTTAAACATGCATGTCATGTGACTGGCCATGTATGTTTTTTTTCTTTGAGTGGTAAGCTGAGATTTATGTTGCATGGGTGGCTTCTGAAGCTGTACTCTATTATTTATGACTATCAATGGAAACAATGATTTGCATTCTATTATTTCTTTATTCAAACATGCTTTGTATTATGTGCATGAGAGGCAATGTTAATAAGTTTTTAAATAGGAAGCAAATATTTAAAATTATATGCTGCTTTCATATATGGTTAAGACTGCCAGATACTTAATTTAAATATTCTAAGTTTTAGAAATGAAAAGGACTCTAGATATTTCTTGGATGGCTGGGATGCTTCATGGTTTCCTCTACAAGGATGAGGAGAAGAATTTCCTTCTTCTCTACAGTGATGTTTCTAATGGGTTGTATGCAGGCTATATGGATTTGAATGACTACTAAATGATGGGATTTGTGGACATTGATGTTATTGTATGGAGTATAGATTTTGTATGGAGAATAGATTTTGATCCCGCGACTATAAAAAACTCTATTTATATATTATTGAATACCTTTAATGGGGTTGTGTGGATTTGAATTATTACTGAATGGAGTTTGTGGATGTTGATGTTATTGTATGGAGTATGGATTTTGATCTTACTGCTATAAAAATGATATTTGTCTATTATTGAATCCTAGTTGTATTGCATTTTTTTATTTTAATAAAAGATTGCCATGTTGGTGCATGTTTATTGTCTCATCTTCATCTTGTATCTTTTTCCATTCTTTATAGGTTTCCGAGTTCTTAAAAATATCAAACACTTTGTTCAGAATTGATTTCTATCATCTTATTGTTAGCACAATTTTGTGCTTTTGCCTTTTGCATCTCAAATCCATTCAGGGTATTGCTCTAATATGCTCATCTTTTGTCCTCCAATCTACGCTATCTTGGTGCCATTGACACCAACTTTAAAGTGATAATTTTTCCCACATTGTTCAAATTTCCATGAAAGTTATGACAATACCAAGAAAGTGAATTTAATACTTGCTGTATGTAAAGAATGATATTGTGTAATTCGGGAATCAACCTTCTGCCATCTGGAAGTGCTTGTCTGTTCTAAGAACCAGCAAGCTATCCCCATGATCAGGTGCCCAGAGATAGTTATTGTGGTCCATTGATTCCTCTCAGTCTTTTTGTTGTGGAAGGATGGTTTGCTTGTTATCCATGTGGCCTTGTCCTTCCATATTCCTGGATGCTGTTCTTTTTTTTTTTTTCATTCCTCACAGGAGGCATAATGTGTCACAGAATTTGTGGCATGTCTTTGTTATTCTTGTCCACTTGCCAATAGGATGTTCAATAGTTTTCTGCTCAGTCATGTCCAATAGTTTGACGATCATCATCCTGTTTTTTACTTTCTGTCTTCAAATTGTAGTCAAAAAATGGCTGGAAGATAATGACTTAAACTGCTTTTTCAAATCTCTTTTTTGACAACATGCATCAAAGTCATGTTCTTCAGTTCCTCTTTGCTTAGCCTTCATTGGGGATTCTTAACTCCTTCTTTGGTGGAGCAGTCTCTGGCCTTGGATAGAGATGCTAACCAACAAAATAATTTTCCCTAAGTTAAACTAATCTCTATCCCCATCTTTTCTGGTTTTATCCATCATCTATCTGTTTTAGCAGCAACAATAAGGACAACAAAAGTCCCAGGAAACATACTTCAGGTATTCTACCTTATTCACGTAGTGGGTCAATGTTATCTTGGAATTTGAATGATTTAGATTAGAATTACATGACATTGAATGCTACTAATTATACAGCTAGAGTTTGGAAATAACAATCCTTGAGGGATGCCAATATAACTAAGAAATGGTAGGAAAAATGGAATCAAATTGAAATTATTTTTCATTAAATCCCTCCTTAGATAATGTGATTATGTATCACACTGAATTTCATCATGCAAAGTTATGTGCTAGAATGTTTGCCTATGCATATATGATTTGAGAAATTTTCTTTTAGGTCTTTTCTTCTCTGTTCATGTCATAATTGGGTCCTTACAGTTAGATGGGCTTTATTAGTGATGTTAAATGGGATATATGTTATGCCTAAGAGGGTTGCTTTCTACTTAAAAATGCTAGGACAAGCAAGTCATTCTTCCCAGAACAAATTTTTCTTCCATCATTTGTTTTTGGATTTTTTGAATGGTTCTTACAGCGGCATGTGGAAGGGGCTATGAACAATGATAATACTTTCAAACAATTACTGGATGATATTTGTTAATTCTGTTCTCTGTCAGAAAATGTTCACCTTGAATCAAGTGCTAGATTAGTTAATGGGTTGTCTAAATCATCATTTTATATATCCTTCATCCATGCTCAACATCTCAAGACTGTAGAGCATGCTGACTAGGGAAACTGATCATGTTCCCTTCTATCCTTCTATTATCTCATTTGGAGAACGACATTGTATGTCTTTATGCATGGTTTGAAGTCCTCAAACCCTTTGAATTTTGGTCCACGTGTATTAGTTGATATTATAGAACAGTTTATAATGTGGATCAGTAATCAGTAAGTCCCCACTGCATTTGGTCCACAACATATATTGGTTATGAGCATCACAATAATTTCCAATTTATGGCGATGTCTGTGTATAGAAAAAGGATCGCGTCAAATGTACATTCACTTACGTGCAATAGCAAGGTCCCACTTTAAAAAAACAAAATGGACTAATAAAATTTCATATCCTTCCAACTTCTTACTAGTAAATTGATATTGTCTATTGCATCAATATGTTGACTGATAAAACTTCACATCTTTCCCATTTCTTTCTACTAATTGGACATTCAGTATGGTGTTTTTTATTAAAAAATGTTTGTCTTATAGTGGAGTCCTCAATTAGAATCTTGAAGTGCCTTTTGCATCAATGTTCCATTTGTTATCTCATGATATTCTTTTTCATACTTGCTCAAAATCTCAAGATGGTATAACACATTCACCAATGATTCTTTTCCTTTGCATTCATTCAGTTTTTACCCCTGACATCAAAGATAATTATATATATTTGAATATCTTTCATCATAACACTTTAGATGGAGGCAAATAAAAACCTTCATACAGTTTCCACCATTTCCATCGTGAAGTTGTGTATAATATTCTTTCTTGTATCTTTTATTTCCTATTCACCTTGAATATTAGGTGAGACTGTCATCCTTTACAACTTGGCATTTTTAAGATCTTTGGAAGGGTCAGCACTTCAGACATGGCACAGCATTTTTGGAAACTCCATTTTGAAGTATCCTGCTGTCAGCAAAAAGTGCCAGCACTTGGCAGTTCTTTTGGGAGTCTCCTGCAAAGACTATTTGTTACAAGTGCTGGACTGGGACACTTTAAGTGAAGTGTCATTTTATTTTCAGTACAAAATCATAATGATAACGTGGACACTTTGAGCAAAGTGCCTATATTTTTTTGGCACAAATTTTCATAGTTTAAATGCTTGCATCACTGCCTTCTTACACATCCTGAGCCTCCATACTCGTTGCGAACTTGGATCAAGGTCTCTAGATCTGGTATGTAGAAGTAATCATTCATTCATTGGTGAATTCCTCTCTTCATGAACACCCATTTTGTACGTTATTTATTTATTTATTTATTTTGAGAGAAGAGGTCAGGATAGGACCCAGGGGAGGGAAGATATCAGCCAGCAATTAGGTTTTTGTCACTGTTGACTTGAATTCTTTGGATGGAGAAAAGGAATGCTTGATGCTCCCTTTTCTCCTGTTCGAAGTTCCTGTGGAGATCAGTTGGAGCTGGCTAAATAATGGGTTGACTGGTTTACTTGAAAAATTAGTGGTTCAAGTGGTTTTTATTGAGTTGACTGTATCTCTAGTTGGACATTGGGACCAAACTGTTTAGGAGATTGGCTCACTAGACTTCCAGTCCAGCTGGTTGGCGTGGTCCTCCTGATGACTAGGCTTAATTCCATCCTTTCACACCCAGTTCCAGTATCCATTAGCTTTCTAATTTTTCCCTCCAACTAAAGATCTCATCTGTCCACCTTTATTTCTCCTAGCTAATGTCTTAAAGCTTCATGTTATCTTATAGACTCTTTAAATCATTCTGATGATCTGATCCTCTTTTAGACAAGCAACATGTACCATCACCTACTACTACAACCTCTGTAATCCTTATGTTCACATAATCCTAGAAAAGCCTGTAATTGTTGCATTAGTGAGAGGCCTCCAAACACATTATTTTTGGTTCTAGATAATTTAAACATTATAGATTATGATAAATAATGTGGATTCTCAATTTAGAATATGCATCATTGATTTTGTACTAGCAAGTTTGAAGCCTCTATTCTATTAAGAGGACAATAGTTCAGAGCTCTTCTTGCATGTACATGCACATTCATGTATATATGAAACATGAAAAGTTAGGTTTATCCATATGCTAGCTTGGAATCATGGTCTCATAATCAAAAAGTATGCCTATAAAAAAAGATACACTATTCACCTTTCAATATAAAATGGAATGCTGGCGGCTAGTCTTCTGGATAATTTCATGGATCTAAATGATAGACTTGTGCTTTGAGGGAAATGCTTTTAGGAAAACAAGGAGGCTAGTCCTGCTAGTTTACTTCTGAAGCAAAAGGCTCTGAAAAGGTTAGTTATGTCTGA
This sequence comes from Calamus simplicifolius, assembly GCA_900491605.1. Lineage (NCBI taxonomy): Eukaryota > Viridiplantae > Streptophyta > Magnoliopsida > Arecales > Arecaceae > Calamus > Calamus simplicifolius. The sequence goes on from UESW01004505.1 coordinate 567,277, forward strand.
TGATGACAAGATGACACCACTGTCGCAATGAGGAGGTCTAGCTTGTTTATCCACCCTATTAGACTTTCATGGTGGGATTTGGTGTTCCATGTGCTTCTTTAGGAATCCTAGCTGAGGTGCAGAAATAAGTGCGTGCGGATTTTGATCATAGGGGTTGTTTTTTAATGCTTGTTAAGCTATTTCACCCTTAAATATGAGATGAACAATCAGGTCTCATGTCTTCATTGAAGGTAGTCTAGTCAACTCAACTCAACTCATCTAAGCCTTTTTCCAACTACATGGGGTCGGCTACATGAATCTGCTTCCTCCACATTGAAGGTAGTCTAGTAACAATGAAAAATGAGAAATAACATGTGGTTGCAAATTTGACATTGTGGCTAGGGCCATGACTCATATTGCAAAATTTTTGGTTCAACAATTTTCCAGAAAATTATCTTTATTTTTAAATGAAAGTTTGATGATTATCGGCAAAAATATTCACCTATCCAATGATCGAATGATCCAATCAGTATCATTCTCATGTTGAAAGAGAGTTGGATGATCCATTAGTGGTTATTTTATGTAAGCTATGTAGTCAATTAATGATCAGTTTGACCAAGGCCCATCTATGTTCTCAACACCAGTTTATCTATTATATTGGTTGTGTAAAATACATAGGCCTTAAAACTCAGTTATGGTTTAAGTTTCGGTTTTGGGTTCAACCCTGTTGGATAGTGTCAGTTTGGTAGTTTCAACGTTTTAGTGGTTTTGCTTTGAGTTTTGAACTTTCAATCAAAAAAGTCAGACTAGAATCCAAGAAAAATAGAAAAAAAGAGAAAGATAATAGAAATTAAGGCAAGTTATTTTGCATCATTTATAATATTTTTAAGTCTAGAATCATGGTTTGAGTTCAGATATTTCAGGCTGAAACTAAACTATAGGAAGCTAAATGAATTAATTATGTCACATGATTAATATCAATCTATTGAGAATCAATATCACACATTAAGTATAAATTAGAAAATATGCAAGGGTACAAAATTAGTTGTCTACCTATTTAGTACCATAGATTGCTGTAAGGCAGATCGCACAACTAATGATGACCGTCATTATCATGACATAGGTGAGAATGATAATGGGGTTGAGGATGGTAATGAGATGTCATTACCATATCAAAGGATGATTGTTATCATCATCATAGGACAACTTGTACTCTTGCTGTGATTGTTGTGGCCATTAAAGTACCTGGCATGTACCTCTTGTGAGGGCCATAGTGATTACTTGAACTTCCTCAATAGCTCGACTGGAATGTGTGTGCTTTAGCTCAAACTATCGCAAGGATCAGATGCATTATGGTGTCTCGCGTATCTCGTATAGGTATCATCCACTTGCTTCTCTTGTGCCTTGAGTGGTAAGAACAATGCTCTCCATATTCTTCTGTCTTCTGATATGGTGAGTCATCAATTCTAAGATCAAATTTAGATCACCACCATTTTCATGAGAGCTTGCAACTATTGCATTGCCACCATCGCTATTACCATTAGCAGGCTATTATGAATCTCTAGTCTTACATTGTGTCACACTACCTATACCTTGGCTCGCAAGATATGCCGAACCATTTGCTTTGGGAACCAGGACAATTCACTATTTTGAAATGGTATAGTGTTCATGCTACCTTGAAATTGTATTGAAACGGTGTAGTTACCATACCATATCGGGTTGGTATTGAAACATTGGTTCTCGGCTAGTGTTGGAAGTGGGCTCGGGTTGGGCCATGGGTTGGGTATGTCTATATTCGGGTCGAGCTTGAGCTCAAAATTAAGGCATGTATCAATTTCGGGCTGGGCTTGGGTAGAGCATTGGCCTGACTCAGGCTCGGCCTGGATCTGAGCCCAGACCAGGTTCGATCTTGGCCCAACTATGAAGCCCAATTCCTAAGCTCTGGTTTTTTTAAAGGCATTCTCAATTCTTATGGAGCTATCTTCGTTCTTGTTTCACCCAATTTCTCTAGAAATTTCTCACCGCTCTATCGACGACTACCTACCACAACCGGCACCATGACCATCGCTCTGTCGACAGCGGCGCCAGTGATCATGGCCATAGCCACTACCACTACTTCTCGGCTACATTCGCATCTCCAATGCCTCCCTCGCTGCCTTCCTTGTGGATGCTCCCATCCACCTTCAAGGCTTTCTACCTTTCTTCCTCCCTTGTTTTCATGATTTTTCATAACATTTGCTCTAGTTCCTCCATCTTATCGACCGAGCTCGTTCCATCTCTGGCCATTTCCTAGCAGATCTTCGATTATTTTAGCTCCCGCATCCTTGATAAAAAATGGGAAAAAATTTGATTTGACTCGATTTCTTGGCAGTTCGATTATTTGGCTCTATTCATAGAGTTCCTTTGAACTCTTTGATTTCTCAATAGATAAAAGCTCCCATCTTGCTACTTTTTGCGTTTTATTATTTCAATTGGGAAAGAATCATCCTTTTCTCAATTATTATCTGATATTTTTCAGTCATCGTTTGCTGATCTTTGTTGTCTTATATTTTATTACTTGAATCGTCCCAAAAAAACCCTATTTGTCTTGCTTTTTTTCTTTAATTTCACTAGAAAATTGTATTTTTCCTGATGCTAGTTTGGCCGGTTCAATTGGATCTAAGTTTTGGACTATTTTTTGGGCCTTGGCCTAACCCAAGATCCAAAAAAAAATTTCAGGTTGGGCTCAAGCAGGAGCGTGGCCTGACTCGGCTCAGCCCACTTCCAGCCTTATTCCTGGTACAACAAACCTTGCTCCCTTGGATCACTGATAGGAAGAAACTGAAAGAGAATGGTGTTCAATGACTTGTTCAGTTGTTCTTAGGGTGGGATAGGAATGAATAATATCCATGGCATCTCCCGCTAGTCAACTCGGAAAAGAAACAAGTGGGTGACCTTGAGGTGACTTCAATAGTCGTTCATTGCCCCTCAAGATTATATTAAACAAGAAAAGGCCCTCTATGTGTCCCCAAAGTGCAATAAAAATTCAGATTGGGGTAATTTTGGCTGAAACTAGCAAAAAGCAATCGAAACCAGCCAAAACTGACCAAAATAAAAAAAAATTCAATTAGTCAATCAAAGCTGATTAATTTCAGCTGAAATTTCAATATTTAATCTGAAGGAATATTATCGTCATATTTGTATTTGTACTACTGGGTAGAAAAATATGGTATTGTGGTCTAGTTATAATAGCGCATGTAGGCTATTGGAGCAAGAGTAATATATTTAGGCAAATCCATTTTATATATATAAAGGTAATGTGACATCTCATTCTATAAATATAATAGAGAGGGGGGTGGGGGTGGGAAGCCTTTAAAACCAGTCAAACCATATTACCTCTTCCTTTAGCTTATCCTTTTGTCTTCTCTCTCTTCTTATAGTCTTGTTGAATACATTCAACCATATCTGCCATCATTGGGAACTTGGAGTCTCAACATGTAGAAATAAGTTATTTTGGGGAAAATGAATAACTTAACTAAAATCATCTTTTTCCAAATATTCTAGGTTGGTTCTGTGAATCCTTATTCATCAATATTTCCTTTTTTTTTTTTTTTTTTCTGTGTACTTGAAGGTTTTTCCTTCCTCGCAAATTGTATTGAAGTTAACTTAGAACTCTTCTCTTTCATGAGACTTCGAGACAAGATTCTAAGGGCCATGCTCTAGTGGCGTCTTTCCGTGGCTTTGACATAGCGCATGCCTTGTTGTGCCATGCTAGTTCTTGGCACAACCCAGCAAATATTGGCAGTGCACACTGGCATGTGACCTTGCCCGTTACCACATGTTGGTTTGGCATGGACTGGCACACCTCTATATTTGCTTTGACGTAATTTGAGTATGTCTACTCAACTCAACTCATCTAAGCCTTTTTCCAACTACATGGGGTTGGCTGTATTAATCTGCTCCTCTACTCTACTCTATTCAGGACTAAATCGGCAAAAATATGCTAGCTATGGAGTTTGAACCCATGACCATTTGTGTGCTGGTCTTCTCTCTTAACCACTTGGATATTCTTTTGGTTTTGTAATTTGAGTATGTCTCCTTAGAAATTTCTTACATCAAAATGCCTATGCCCAAGCCATCTCAATCCATCTTCCATTTTGTGCAACTAGTGTTTTCATTGTTAGGCTGACAACCACTCATAAAAATAGAAAGAAAAAGATCCAATATGTTTTTCCTACTCTACTCAACTCAACTCATCTAAGCCTTTTCCCAACTACATGGGGTCGGCCATATGAATCTGCTTCCTCTACTCTACTCTTTCAGGACTAAATCGACATTCAAATTTGGGGATGTCTTATCCCTTCGCATAGTTTAATTTAGTAGATTCATATTTTAAGGGAGTTGACGGAGTTTTACGCTGGTTGTCAGCTACCGAATGCAACCCTCCTCCTTTACCCGGGCTTGGGACCGGCTTTGGCAGAGTTTCCAATATGTTATCCTCTCCAAAAAAATAATTAACAAAAGAGAGAAACATGGGATGAATCCAAAGTAATTGAGGTTTATGCTCTTTATCTTCTCAGTTGGAAGGATACTACAATGGTCCAGCATTTAACAGTTTTTGTTTTTCAATTCAGCTTTTCAAATTATAGTTTAGAATGATTGCAACACTTGCCTTCCTTGAATTACCAAACTCCTCTTTAAAAGGGGCAAACGATAATCATAAGACTAGATTGTTTAAAAAATAAAAACATGATCTTTTTTCCGGCTTACATCCCATTCCAAAAATGTTCAATTATTTGACTCTTCGAGATCTCATTTTGCAGCACCATGAATTTCCAGTGTTTTGTATCTTTCATTTGATAATTGGAATTAATTTTTTAATGGTTGCGCGTATAATATATAGTTCCATCTTATTAGAATTAATTGATTTTTTCCACTCATTGGTTATATTTCTTGGAGACTGGGATCCATTTCCTTATTGAATCTTTGGACCATCCAATACTAGCGAATGATGTAAGAAAAGATCTATGTGATGGGATTTGAAATCCAATAAATCCTATAGTTTCTTTTGAATTGGGAGACTTGAGGCCAAATGTCATAGGTGAAATTGATATTCTATGGTTTTCCATTAGGCTATGGTTTCCCATCTCAAGTCCCCAATTACCACATGGAATTGAACCTAGGAACCTTGTGTTCCCTAAGAGGCTAAGACTAGGAAGCATGTTCCCTTAATATCCCACTTCAAGCTCTGAGGAGAGATTCCATAGCAACTTTAATACAATGATTGCTGCTTCTGAGATACGGACATATTTATGCTTATTAGATACTTGTTTAAATGACCAGGATACACTTAATGATCAGAATTGCAGTTTGTTGATGAGCTTGTGTGTGGTGATAGGTTAATGATTATTTGTGGTGGTTAGCTTAAGATAGGTTTTATAGTTTGATTGGTTTGAACGTTGAATTATTTGTTGCTTCCATTGGAAGGTAATAGTTAATAATACTGCACCTAGGCTTGGTTACTTCTGCTTCTTTCCTATCCTTGGAGAAGGTAGCCATTTAAGTTATTAGTCATTAGATTTTCGGAGATCAGCTGTCGTGATAACCTTTTAGTCTTCTTATTAGCGGAAATTTCCTTTGAGCCTTTCCAAATATTAGTTTCCTAAAGATGTGTAAGGTTAGGTTGGAAAGCCCCTTTTTGCCATATATAGTGGTTGCATCAGATTAATTGTCTGGTCCATGTAGAATAATTCATGTATTGAATAGATGGCTAGAAAACATTTATTTCAAAAGTTGTTATCTAGATGATGTTGATTGGTCCTTGACAAGGCTTGCAAAACCAACCCGAGGGGCAGTATTGATCTGAATCAATGCAGAACCATGTCAGTTTACTGGTTCAATTTAGGACTTAGTTCGAAGTGGCCTGAGTTGAGTGGAACTGCCTAGTTTTGCTCAGTATGACTAGTCCTGAGTTGGTTTTTGGTCTCTCTCTTCTGAGTAAAAATGGAGAAGGCATCTCGATACCTTCTTTTTTTAATACGGATATGAAGGGAAGGGTGAGAAGGCGAGGAAAATCAGGGGAAAAGGATTTTTTTTTTGTAGTTTTGAGCCTCAATCAGAGCCAAGATCAGGTATAATCTCCTCCATCTTTATTCATTTCTTTCTTTTCTTTTTATGCCTAAAATACATTGAAAAGTGGTAAAATAAGGGGATGTAATGCCAAAAAAATTTATATTTTGGCGTGATTTTATGATGTGCTATAGATATAAGGGTGATCTATGTATGAAAAAGAAATCATGATTTTTTTATTTATCGTATGTTTTATTTACAAATATATATTTTTAGTTTAAAAGTAATGATAAGAAATAATATTCAAAAATTAAAAATTTGGTGGCATTTTTTGGATGTGCATGTTATTTTTTGTCTTTTTCTAGTATTAATTTGTTCGAATTTGTGCGTTGTTATGGTTATCAAAACCCACCCCACAAATAAATTTTAAAATTAGCAGTTGTTAAAGCATTCTTATGGGCTACAAGAATGTGTAGTATCCTTGTAGGATTCTATATTAACCTGAATTAAATTTAATTTTTAAAAATATTTTATAATTGAATATTATTTTTTAATAGTGAATTAATTAAAAATATCTTAAAAATTATAAAAATATGAAAATTAGTATTTTGTACAGAGAGAGCTGGACTTGGCTACACTCATGTGTAGCTAAGCACAAATCTGGTCGCTCTTTTTATTCTTGGATTTACATGCATCTCAAAGCCACCACACCTTTTCCACCTTTGGGATATGTGATCCGTGTGGATACAAGGATGAAAAGAGCGATCAAATCTAGGCTTGGCTACACGCGCTCCAGCTCTCTCTCTCTCTCTCTCTAGATGTGTATGTATGTATGTAATTAATAATAAATATAGATTCACTTTATGTAATTCGTATTAATGTATAATTAATCAGAATATAGATCCACTTCATATAATTCGTATTAATGTATGTATGTAATTAATAAGAAATATAGATCCACTTTATGTAATTTGTATTAATGAATAAGGTTAATGAATAAGGTTATGACATGTAGTTGTCAAGCGATCATATGGTCTCCACAGCTAATATGAAACAAAATAACATTAAAATAATCTTAAAATCCCATTTCTAGGATACCTAAATCTTAAAATAACCATAAAAATAAAAAAAGAAAGAAAACAAATTAGTACCATACCGATGTGCTTTTGCATACCGAGTGTTGGTAAAGTATGGTACTGTGCTGGCCTGGTAGCAGACTGGTATGGTTCCAGATTGCAAACTTTTCTCCTAGGCGTTGGAAATATTTTTCATAGAATGGTAGAGATGTCACATTATCAAATCATATCATTGGACTTTAATTTTCCCTTCTTTTAAGGTCAATTCTGATTCAAGTTTTGATATGGTTTTTCCTTTTATCATCAGTTCAAGGAAGGCACCACTGGCCAAATTTGATAACTGCTAATGGAGCTTGTTGAATCAGACCTAGATGAAGTTAATACATGTCAGTGCATTCAATAGCTACATAAGGTGGATGGTTTCTAATTTTGCTATTGCTATTTGGAGCATGAGCTGAAGAGATAACATTCACTCTTATAGGCATAGCTTGTGTCGCTAGGGTATATCATTTCATATGTTATGCAAAACCACATGAAATATCAGTTGTGACTATATTTGTATTCTTGGAAGATAAGTTCTGTACCTGGTTTCCATCAAAAAAAAAAAAGTTCTGTACATGGTCGAAATTGTAAATTTATAAGATCTTGTAATCATCATGGTATAGAAAAAAATCTGGGTTTTGAGGAGTTTAACATTGTGGGGGGGTCTTTAGTATTTAGTTCTGTTGGGAGTTTTATATTGTAAATCCCAATTGCATTGTACATCAGCTATAGTCACGTAGACACTGCCATTGAAGCATGTAGCTGGCATTTGGCATGTTAGGGTGCTTCGGTTGCTCAACAACTCAACTCTTCTATTATCATGCTGATTAGGTTCCACTTCTGAAAGTTTTTTTTTTTTTTTTTGTATATTTGAGTATCATTTGTCAAGCTAGTCATTCATAATACAATGTAAACATGGAGAATACCCTTTGACTTGTAATACAGATAAGTTTTTTGTTTTTCCTCTTTCCCTTCCCTTGTCCAAGCAATGTGCACCAGAACACATTAAAATTTCTTCTAATTGATTTTTAACATTTGAAACACTTGATTGTGCTAAACCCTGCCATTGATGTTGTCAAATGGATATGCACTATCCATCCTGTACTTTGTGGGGCTTTCAAAATCTAGTGAAACGGTTAATGATTCTGAAATTCTAAAAGATTTCGGCTGCAAGGATATTCGACATCCAGCGGTTACATGGGTCTACTTTTTGTTTTGCATGTCCATGCATTCCATACCTTTTATGTCGATGCTTGTTGAGATGATGGTTGGTTCTGTCTTGCGTGTTGTATTTTACATTGTATCTAACTGGAAGATCTTAGATTGTATTAGGATAAATTGTGTTGTACAAAGTATGGGTTATGTTGGTCCTTGGTCCTTCTCTTGTATGTGGGGGGCTGTTGTAGTGGTGGGTGGGTGAATGTATTCATAGCAATTTGCAAGCACTTGTCAAGCGTCAACTCTGTTGTCTTTGAGTTGTGTTATTTAATCAACTGGAGAATGAAGTGCTTTAGTTCGTCCAGATGTAATTGGTTTGGAGGAAGTTTCCTGACCAGCAGAATCGTCACTGACTAATGAAGCTGATGTCCTTCGCAGTCTGCAGTGTGATCCGAATGCTATGCATGTTTGTTTTGAAGACCTAACCGTGCTTGTCTGCATTTGTAATTTCTATGCAAACCATGCTCCGGTGAGCCTCTAATATTTTGGTGCTGCAGTTATGGCTGCATTGTGGTTGTACTTGGGATTTCTAGGTATTGCTAACTGTCCCTTTTCTGTCTCTGTTCTGGGCTTTGAAGAGGCCTCTCATTTTTATAGTCTGACAAATCATTTGCGTTCGTATTTTGATTTTATTGCCCTTTGATGTACCCATCTTATGTTGTTGCTGCTGGATGTACCACCAGAAATGTTAGTTGACCGTCCATCATCTGAGAGATCATGTAACATAGCTGTGTTTCTTTTCTGTATGTTGATCTGTATGTGCTATATCATTTGTAAGCCTTGCGATGATTGCTTTATTTCGATATTGTTACATGCATGCTTCTTTTGTGGGGAATGTGCATTCGTCATTTCTCTCCATATGGTTGTACTCTTGTTGTTTACGTGTGGCGTAGAGGCAGTGATATTTTGTTTGAAGTTGGCGGTTAGTTTTATGGTCATGGCATTTCGCACGCTGTTCTCTAACAATATCAGCATTTTGTACATAGGAGGTGATGCATAATGCTACTACACTTCAGCATTTTTCGCTGCAGAATTCGCATGATTTAAAACCTTTATATAAATGCCATTTTAAATTTAACCGTTATGTTGTTTCCCGCTTCATGT